>LGRX02017907.1:0-11836 GCA_001247695.2 Cymbomonas tetramitiformis
CTGTTCAAATTGTAAACTACAGTACTCACAAAAATGCTAGCTGACTTCTGTGAAATAAACGGCATGCTCTCGGAAGCACAAGAGGGCTCAAGGGAAAACCACAACACAATGAAGCAACTCACCAGGGTAACCAATGCCATTGAAGACGCCGTCCTCTCCAAACGAAACCTACATGCAACCTACGTGGATTTCGAAAATGCGTATGGCTCGGTTGACCACAAAAGACTCATTACGACACTAAAACACCTAGGGGTGCCACCACAACTCACCGAAGCTGTTAGGGACATACTGGGTGAAAAGGAGGAGGACTCCATGCAAATGAGAGCAAAGGTAGGGGACCAGGTCTCGGAAGAGGTGCCAATAAGAAGGGGGATTCTGCAAGGGGACAGCATGAGCCCGCTACTGTTCATATTATACCTGGAACCTCTCCTTAGATGGCTAGAGGTAGGGGACCATGGATACCAGCACAAATACGCGACCGACAAGGAGCTCAGAGGGGAACTAAGAACCTCCTCGGGGGCGTTTGTGGACGACCTAATTATACTAACCAAACTAATGACAGGAATGGAGCAACAGCTAAAGAAACTCTCGGCATTTGGAGACTGGAGTGGAATAAACGAGAACAAAACAAAGATAACAGGGGTAGAACATGGCAACAAGAATGTGAAAGAAAGTAGGCACCAAGGGGTGAAATGCGGAAGTCGAACGCTAAAGGTCCTTAAAGCCGGGGACACCTACAAATACCTAGGGGTCCTACTCAATATGCTGGGGACATGGAAAGAGGAAAAAAGGAAGTCACTACAGGAGCTCAAACGAAGAATAGACGCACTACTGACAGCCCCCCTCACACAAAGGCAAAAAGAGTACTCCCTGAAGTCGGCCATACTGGGGAAATTCAAATACGGACTCCACCTCGGGATATACACACAGGTGAAAACCAGCTGGGAGCCGCGATGAAAAGAATATATGGACTCCCGGCGAATGGCACGCCCAATGAACTAAACACGGAGGAAAAAGAGGAATATGGACTGGGACTCCAGTCCCTACAGGCAATATATGCACAGGAAGTGTACACGGGACTGGCAGGCGCTGTTCAGAGTGAGGAAGACAAAGGGGCCCAGATGGGATACGGCAAAAGGGAGAGAAACCTTCAAACCAGACAAAGAATGTCACAAGTTAGTAGGTCCACAGCCGGGCTACTGGAAAAACACTTCGAAGAAAGGGGACACAGCAGCACAAGGAGCAAGCTAAAAATGGGACTGCAGACACAAACGAACACTCTGAGGAAGATGATGCTCTGAATGAATATGGAATACACGTGAAAGGAGTGGGAAGCCACATGCAGGAACTGGGCAAAGAAACACTACCTATAATGAGGCAGCTGGGAAAGGCTAAAAGGGTATACACAAACGCGGAAATGGAGGGCACCACCAGAACGACCAAGCACCTCAGGAGAATGGATACAGAATACAGAGACCCACAGTCGCAGCCCGCGACGACAGGCTTTGAAAAAATGGGAACAGTAAATGTAATACAGGAAACGAAAACTCAGCAAGCCACTCAGCAAATAAACTTTACCAAACTACTCACACTATTCAGAAACTACCCGGACCTCAAGAACTTAACCACAGCAGACGGGAAAAGTGCCATACCAATAGAAACACTGAAAGCGACAGGTGGAAGGAAACACGACACCAAGACGGCAACAAAGATAGCACAGGGAATGCTGCACCTATACCCATACATTTGCGAAGCACAACCCAACGACATTAAGAAACCAGGGGACCACTGGGACCATGTGTGGAACAGAAGGCTAAAACCGGAATACATACAGGAACGGAAAACAGGAGAGCTAGAGAAGTACACCAAAAGCACTGCAAGTATGGAAAACATAAGCAATTGGCCGGCACAAATAAAGGCGCTGCATGAGGCTGGAAACAGTCTGAAGGACATACTGCAACTACTGTCTATGTACCCGCTAGCCAACCAAACGAAGCACTTCGAACAGGCAGAAGTGGAGTGGACGGAACAAGAGAGGGAAGTTTTGGGCATAGATTCAACTGGCCAAGAAAAGGAGGAAGATGACGTGATGACCACAAGACACCCACGAGGAAGAGTAAAGAGAAAGTCAGAGCAACAAGTCAGAGGCCAGTGGTCAACACAAGAGGACCGAATGGACACGTTAGGACAGGAGGGAACCTACACGCCAGCCAGGATACTGACAACCAGACAGTACCTGCAAAACTACACCGATGCGACCTCGAAAGTAACACAGTACGAAATACGGTGGACCGATAGCGAAGGAAACGAACAAACGACGTGGAGCACAGAAGAAACAGTAAGAACACACCTGCTCAAACACAACCCCTCCTTGGACCACGGATGGGAGAACCTAGTGGAGGAATGGAAGAATGACAAGAGAGACAAAAGGACCAAACGTGAGCCCGCTGAAGAAATACTGGCAGGACAACCAAACGGCGAACAAAGGTACTGGAAAGAAGTAACACACCTGGAAACATGCACAAGGGAAACGAACCCGGACCAGGACATTAGACACATTCCAGGCGTGAAGGACAGACAACTACGCACGGAAGGTGACACCACCTACTGCTACGAGCCGGAGGGAGGCCTTATAGGCACGCTGAGCACCGTAAAAGTTCGAGAACTGTACGACAGATATGCCGAGGCGGTGGGGGACAGCGCGGCACAAAGGCCAACAGAAAAACAACTGGCCAAAAGGCTGAAAGTAAGTGTAGAACACAAAATACATGTCAACACTTTTGAGGAGGAAATAGCACAGCTGCTGATAAGGTACTCCAGTAAAGCGGAGATGAAACACAGAAAAAGGAACCTCCAAAACCACTGGACCTTCCCCCCGGAAATGATGGAGGCGGTACACACAGCCATGGGAGTCCAAACAGAGGTGTTCGCCTCCCCACTTAATGTACACAAAAACACGAGAACGTACTACTCGCAATACCCACGAGACTCGGTATTTGGGGTTGTAGGCTCGGCATGGGAAGAGCAATGGGAAAAACTGGGGTCATACCAATTCAACCCAGAGTACACAGCAGGGGACCTCTACAAAGCACTGAAAAAGGCAATTAACTCCACAAAAACGGCCGAACCCGTTCTGGGGGTAGGAATATACCCCACATATGCCAAAAGCCCGTATAGAAAACTGCTGAACAAGCACATGGGATACAGGGTACATGAACAAGGCTACAATTCAAGCAATTGCAATATCTTTATGGCAGGAAAGATTGACCAGTAAATTAACAGGTTGAGCAACAGCTCCTCCAAATAGTTACTTCAAGTTAGAACAGCCTCCAAATGGGCAATATTCAAGTCTTATAGTTTCAAGTCGCGCAGTTCATATCTCTAATCGATCTGTCCCATGTCGGCTGGCATATCCTCATCTGCCACCTATACAAATCCTAATGAGAGAATCTGCATTTGGACAATCCTAATCAAGACAGTTGATTTCATTGTCCCTTGCTGATCTTTGCTTTCTTCCTACGAGGAGCCACGTCAAGCACTTCTTCTTCATCACTGTCACTGCTTATGGAGCATTTCAATTGAGTTATATACTCATGTGTCCAACATCTCGGATATTTCCTAGGTTGCCTCTTCGTCTCTTCAGACACCCCAGCCTTATTCTCACCCATTGAAGTCAATCCAGTATCTGACCCATAAGGTTTCTTTGGTGGTGCATGAACAGTCTCCACCACAGAGGCTGGGGCATCCTCAGATATGGCCTCAGACTCCTGCTCGGTGATAGGCGGATCCTCTGGCTGAACAGGTGAGGTCGGGGATGTGCCCTTTGGCACCCAGATAAGTTCACCCTTCTCATCCATGATCAATTGCAGTCCCAGTCTCTTCAACCTTCGAGCTTCAGCTTGTTCTTCAGCATCGTCAGCTACCAAGTCATCGAACTCGCTGACGTCATCCTCAGTGTCATCGTATTCGGGCGAGGCTGGCTCCCATTTCGGACTGGCAGTGTCCATGTCATATGTGACACCCGCGTCATCGTTGTCATCCGAACCTGGTAGCTTCTCCTTACTGTTAGTGACACCCGCGTCATCATTGTCATCAGAATCCGGTAACTTCTCTTTACTCCAGGACACAGCGCCTGTACCCGAATCGTCACTGTCTGTAGGCTCTGAGTGTACAGGCTTACGCCCCGTGTAGGGAATTCCACGATATTCGTCATCGTCAATCACAATCGTCGGATTCCCGCGCCCCATGCTGCTGATCGGTAATGAGAATGGCGCTACCGGCGCCTTCAACTGAGTGGCGTCTTCCAGAAACCAGCCGCCGCCCCTATTACGCTCCCAGCGGCGTAGAGCACCCGAAGGGTGGACGATAATATGCTGCCAGCTATAATCCAGTCCAGGCTTTCGCTCCCCATAGTACGAAGTCAATGGCTCGGGAGTCCCCTTCCGAGCCCATTGCCATTTCACTGCTCCAGTACGCGTAAATACAATATGCCAATCGAATAGTTTGGCATGGCTAGTGTTCCCTGGCACAACTCCTCCCCTCTTAGCTTGTTAGTACAAAGAGATGATAACTCAGAGTCATTTGTACAGCAGCTAAGATCCAGACACAGATCAGCCATGCTTATGGATGCGTGATATGCTTTTCTGATCGAACAGGTGCTCGAAGAGTTGGCGAAGCAATCCAGAGGGCAGAGGGTATACAGCAGCGGAGACTCCCGCTCCTTGTTGCCCAGGATGAGGCCCCAGTTGAGCAGTTTCCGGATGTGATCCCAGCGTCTGTTGGTGAAGGCAAGGAGTATCCATCGTACAGTACCGCAGGTCCACTGGAGGAGGCGACTGTGTCCAGATGCAAGTAGGCTTGCGGTAGCCAGTGCCATACATACAGTAAGAGCAATACAACGGAGTGGGTAACCGACGAACTACAGGTCGAAATCGCAGCGCAAAGGGAAACCTGCCCATCGGATTTTCCATAAACCAGTGCTTGGGTTTGAGGAAGTCGAAGATTTGGAGCGTACGGCGTACACAGGCATCAGCCTGTCGCAGTTGTCGCACCCCTGTGGTCTTAGCCTGACTGTATTCAGTGCACGGTGGGCTAGCCCAGATGACGTCAAAGTAACCAGGCGCGTAACGCTTGAAGTCCCAGTCCTGAACCTTCTCAGCGTAGGTAGGTTGCCAGCGAGGATCATGATCTACGGTGACCACGGTACTCTTCGGATAACATGACAGGAAACTTCTCTCCACACTACCTGTACCACTGAAAAGTACTAGTAGTCGCAACTCGCGTGTCGAGACCACAGAGTCCAGAAGAGCCAGATGCGTCACAAAGGCGTCAGAGGAGCGACAGTATTGTTCCCAAGGTAGGCAGTTGTCCAGAGAAAGAGGTTCCCCTTCATCAGCGGTGTCCAGGAAGGTTAAAGCTCTGGCGCGTTCCCGCCTTTGCTTCCGCTGCATTCTGACCTCCTGTAAGGCTTTTTCGCGGGCTTGTCCTTCTCGGGATAGTCTCAGTTGTTCAAACTCTGTGAGCTGTTCGAGTTCACCCCCGTAGTTCAACGACTCGCGAGTCTTCCAGGAGTCATGAGCATTAGAGTACCCAGTCCAGCGAACCAGAAATTCTTCTACTTCCTTACCTCCTCTCGCAGGTTTCACTCTTCGAGCCAGAATCTTAGACACATGTGTCTGGGATTGTCCATCCACGAGAACCTTGGCAGGAGTAGGGGTTTGCTGACGCAGCGCAAAAGCTTCATCTGCAGTGCGGTATTCCTTGAGGCGATGCTGCGCAAAAACATCGTGAATACGCCATTTAGGGGGTAACTTGAGCCGATAAGCTACCGGAGCACCTCTGTCAATTTCGGGTAGCTCTCGCTGCTGGTCACTGAAGAACCTCTCGGTGATGGGTAAGGGCCCGTGCCAGCGAGGTCCCAGCTTCCTGAAGGATTCGCGGTTCATGATATTTTCCGTGAGATGCTTGGCATCTACCCAGACCAAGTCTCCCAACTGAAAGGATTTGGCGGTGTGACGCTGGTCAAACTGATGTCGCTGGCGTTGCTGTGCCAGTTCTAGCTTAGTGCGGGCGTCCTCTAGTTGAGCCGCGAATTTACTAGCCATCTCGTGGGCAGTACCTTCTCCACCCTTGCGCCTGGAGTGTTGTCCAGCAGCGGCTTGCAGGAACAAATCCAGTTGCGACATAGGCGAGTGCCCCAAGACCAACTCGAAAGGGGTAAAGCCGGTTACATCGCTCCGCGTATCGTTTATGGCGAACTCCACGTTGGCACACCACAAATCCCAGTCCTCTGGATTGCTGCCTACGAAGGACCTCAGCATGTCTTCTACCACGCGGTTGGTATGTTCAGCTTGTCCGTCCGAACGAGGGTTATAAGGCGTAGTGGATACTCATGTGTCCAACATCTCGGATATTTCCTAGGTTGCCTCTTCGTCTCTTCAGACACCCCAGCCTTATTCTCACCCATTGAAGTCAATCCAGTATCTGACCCATAAGGTTTCTTTGGTGGTGCATGAACAGTCTCCACCACAGAGGCTGGGGCATCCTCAGATATGGCCTCAGACTCCTGCTCGGTGATAGGCGGATCCTCTGGCTGAACAGGTGAGGTCGGGGATGTGCCCTTTGGCACCCAGATAAGTTCACCCTTCTCATCCATGATCAATTGCAGTCCCAGTCTCTTCAACCTTCGAGCTTCAGCTTGTTCTTCAGCATCGTCAGCTACCAAGTCATCGAACTCGCTGACGTCATCCTCAGTGTCATCATATTCGGGCGAGGCTGGCTCCCCTTTCGGACTGGCAGTGTCCATGTCATATGTGACACCCGCGTCATCGTTGTCATCCGAACCTGGTAGCTTCTCCTTACTGTTAGTGACACCCGCGTCATCATTGTCATCAGAATCCGGTAACTTCTCTTTACTCCAGGACACAGCGCCTGTAACCGAATCGTCACTGTCTGTAGGCTCTGAGTGTACAGGCTTACGCCCCGTGTAGGGAATTCCACGATATTCGTCATCGTCAATCACAATCGTCGGATTCCCGCGCCCCATGCTGCTGATCGGTAATGAGAATGGCGCTACCGGCGCCTTCAACTGAGTGGCGTCTTCCAGAAACCAGCCGCCGCCCCAATTACGCTCCCAGCGGCGTAGAGCACCCGAAGGGTGGACGATAATATGCTGCCAGCTATAATCCAGTCCAGGCTTTCGCTCCCCATAGTACGAAGTCAATGGCGCGGGAGTCCCCTTCCGAGCCCATTGCCATTTCACTGCTCCAGTACGCGTAAATACAATATGCCAATCGAATAGTTTGGCATGGCTAGTGTTCCCTGGCACAGTACACGAGCTGCTTGAGATAAAGGAAGGGCAGTTCACCTTCCTGCCACCTGACCACTGGATGCAAGGGAACCTACAAAAACCCAAACAATGCAACTGGAACATGAGAATACTGGTAGTAGCGAATGCGGCAGGATGGAGAAAATACTGCCCGGACGCACTTAAAACCCACGACATATTCAGCAAGGCCCTTCTCAAGTGCCCGCAAAGCAAAGTCAGGACGATAGGCAGAGCATGCTACATGCACAGGCCTCTTACCCTCAAGGATGTGGACAGGCAACCTAGGTCAATTACAGAATGGGAGAAGGATTGCGTCATAGACGCTGCGCCATGGATGAACCATGAACTACCGGTCATGCAAACACTGCCAGGCGGCCACCTGGAAAACCACACGGAAGAGATAATTGACCGTTGGATGGAAGACAGGAAAAAAGAAGGGGAGCACAGAGGAGGGGACAAGGGGCCGAGGCCAACAACTATGGACGTACTAAGAGCCAACACCACATGGAGTAGAGAGGAAATAAACAAGGACGCCCTAAGAAGATGGGCACTACAATTTACGGGCCCAAACACAACAGAAGAGGACATAAACGGGGACCAATGGCTGCAGTGGGAAAGGGGTGAAATGGAGAAAGCCGAACCACCACCAGAAAGCAGGTGGGACAACCACGGAAAAGTGTACCCAGAGCCCCACAGGAAGCATAACAGAAACGATATGGTCTACACAGATGGAAGCCAAAGGAAAGTCAAAAGGGAAAACGGGGAAGTCGAGGAAGTAACGGCGGCAGGAGTCTGGGACCCAAGAGGGGAACGGGCAATGAACCACATGCAAAGATGGATTGGACGCTGCCAAACTGTTAACAGGGCAGAGCTCACTGCCATATATATGGCACTAACACTGGACTCAAACTCGGGAGAAGAAAAAGTCAGCATATGCACGGACAGTCTAACCTCCCTCTACCAAATACAAAACATGAAGAGAAGGCCGCACACGCTGGAAAGGCATGTACACAGGGACATACTGTGGAAAATAATGAAACAAATACAAATGCTAAATAGGGAAGGAACAAAGGTGGCCCTATATAAGGTTAAAGCGCATGTGGGAATACATGGGAATGAAATGGCGGACGAAGTGGCAAAAAGGGCCTGTGAAGAAGGGGAATACGGCCTTAACCACGACAACACGGATACAGTAATGCTACTGGCAATATGCGAGGCCACAGGTAGACAACTGGAAGGACACCAAGCAATACTCAACCACGTAACAAAAAAGGTGAGGGAGGCAAAAATGAGGGGAAAAACAAACATAATACAAAGACTAAAAAGGAAACTAGAAACCGGGCCAGAAGAATGGGAGACCAAAAGACAACGGATTGAGAGGATGGAGGCAGAATACGCACAAAAAAGCCGGGGGCCTACTGAAATAGAAATAGTAGAAGCCTGGGCAGACACCTGGCCCGATGAACCAGAAGGGCAACAGGAGCAGGAAGAGGAATTGGAACTCCAGAGGATGGAACGGCAAGAGGAGGAGGCATTAATACAGGAGCAGTAAGTACAAACAGCGCAACAAGCCAAACAAAAGAGGGGGCAAGGGCAAGAGAGCACACCGAACGTAGAATTGAATAAGGATGAGGCATGGGAGACAAGACCAATACAGAAAAAGGAGGCATTAGAACAAGGAGAAAGACAAAAACGAAGGAGAACCCAAAGCCAGACAGAACCCGACCAACCAGCCCTACGGGAAGCTGAAGGGCCGAGGGAAGCCCAAGGAGAAACTGCACGAGGGTCAACCCAGAAACTGAAGCTACCGGAAACACAGAATATGGACATGACAACACAGCAGGACACTGCAGCCGAGCTCAGCGAAATGGCCCAACAACAGGAGGAAGCACAGGAAGAATGGAGAGCGCTCCAGGAAATGGCACGGGAGCAGGAAGCAGCGCAAAAGGAAGTACACCAAGTGAAGGAATGGAGGAGGGCCTCGATGGAAAAAATACTAACAGCAGCACGAGAAAAGCCAGAAAAATACATGCAGCACCTGATAGGTGATAAAGCCATGCATAAGCTCTCTAATGAATACTGGAGGAAGGGAACAGAATACCTAAACGAGCAAGATGTGACAGTCCTGCTAAGATGCCGGGCGAACAAACTACCGGCAGGACCATACAAAAAGCAGCAAGGAGGGAGAAGGCCGCAAAAATGCAAATGCTGCGGGATGCCCAGCCAAGTAAACGCGGGAGGATTCATACGCACAGCCCATGTGCTGGGAGGATGCACAGAGAGGGAGCTAAAGAACATGGTAATAAGCAGGTCGGATGAGACCACCAAAATGATAGCAAAAGCAATTAGTAAAGGTAGGAAAGGAGGGTGTGTAATAAGAACCATGCGGGGGAAAAAGGGAAAGGAATGAACAACGGAAGGCCAATAGAAGACTTCCTCCTCACGAGGGGGCAATGCAGACTGGACGGACGAAACACACCGGCACCAGAGCACGGAAAGGACACCATACCACACTACGTGGACATAGTAATGCTTGAGGGAACTGAAAAGGGGAATGAGCAGCCTGGGTACACACACCAAAAGGCAATGGCGGAAGCGGGCCACATACACCTGATAGAGGTAACATACACGCACAGACGAAATGAGTTGGGAGGAAGCACTAAAGACGAAGTACACAAAATACACACCGCTGGTAAAGCTACTGGAATTATATGGCTACAAGGTAACGCTACACGTGATGGTATTCGGCAACACGGGAACGATATACGAACACACGGAGAACATACTGACCAAACATTTAGGATTTGACAAACAGGAAGCTCTACACCTACTCAGAAAAATACACGACCTAGCGACAGGATATGCAGTAAGCCTTAACAGACTATATAAGACAAAAGTAGACAAGGAACCAGACTAAGGGACAAAGAAGAAAGAGTCGAGGGGACTCACAAAGCCCCACACCCCGTCCAAGGGTGTCTCTTTTTCTTTTTCTTTTTCTTTTACAACCACTTCAAACTCTAAGCTTGGATTCATTTCTCAGCCCGATAGCACTTGTCGGAATCGGCCATACAAGCTTCGCACACCCGTTGCAATAGGTATATCTAATACTCAACAATTTATTCTACACATATACTTAGTATATATATCTCACCGAAGGGCAATTTTGTTGTAGTAAATCCCCAAAGTTGCTTATTTCTAGGCATGAAATTTGGGTCAAACGATTTGAAATTTGGTGCAAAATCGAGGTGTAGATGCCATTCATCGACAAGGATTTGTTGGTTCAGTGACCACTATCATATAAAATGACCATGCACCTCATATGGGCAATACTTACTTTCCCAACAGTCGCTTTCCCCCGAAAACACACAATATGGCCTTAAGTATGGAAAACATTTGACGAATGATGTTTTTTCGTTGTTTTTTGGTGCTTTTTTTTTCACCTTATTGCTGGAATATTTCGATGTATTGGTGCGTTTAACTAAAGTCACCATTACCAATTTCAAGGCATTAGTAAAGGCGATTGTTTTATGGTCGAGGGGCGACCTAATACTCGAATAAACGGTTGTGAGAACTGATTTAACACTTTTGATTCCTGATTCCCTATGAAACGTGTTTTTTGGCTTGTATATCACCGATATATCGTTGTATATATAATGCGATCATGTATTTTATAGATCAAAATCGCTTTATAGGAGTTATGGAACATGTAACGAATCACCCACACTTACCAAGGTACCATATACCGTGAAAACGGCACATTTGTGAAACTAGTGCTTTTGGCAAAAAATTCCATCCGCTCCATAGGGGTTAAAGACAGTTACAGACAGTGTGACTGTGTAGTTCACCCGTGCATAAAATTGGCGTGTGATATCTCTGCGTGTGAAACAAATTTGAGCGGCATTCTGTGCGCGTATAGCCCACAGTAGTATTGTAATATACTTTTAACACACCTTTAACACATAATTCGTATGTATTTGCAATATTCAACATGCTTTTCACACACCCAGCTAGTATCTGTGCTTAAATGCTGTGAATCCTCTCGGTACATCATTAGTCACTGAAAATGTTTGCTACAAATTTCAGCATACATTGACATTGGTTTCCCTTCCTTTCCATATGATTCTCACACCTTTGTAATATTTATGTTTTTGATATGCCCTTCAATATTCTTCACACATTTTTTATGCATTCTTCACACAATGTTACTATGTTCACATATCATATTCGTATATATGAGGCTATATATGAGCTGAAATTCAGCCTATATATGAGCTGAAATTCAGCCTATATATCACCTGCAATTCAGCCTATATATGAGCTGAAATTCAGCCTATATATGAGGCTATATATGAGCTGAAATTCAGCCTATATATGAGGCTATATATGAGCTGAAATTCAGCCTATATATGAGCTGAAATTCAGCCTATATATGAGCTGAAATGCAGCCTATATATGAGCTGAAATTCAGCCTATATATGAGGCTATATATGAGCTGAAATGCAGCCTATA
>LGRX02017909.1:0-17045 GCA_001247695.2 Cymbomonas tetramitiformis
TGCATGCTACAGATGTCTGGTTGCATGCTACAGAGGCCAGGTTGCATGCGACAGAGACCAGGTTGCATGCTACATATGCCAGGTTGCATGCTGGTGACGGGTGGTTGCATGCTGCAAGGGCCTTGTTACATGCCGGTCACAGCTGTATGAAGAAATAATTGATGGCAAGGCAGATTTCAGGAGAAGATCAGCAATGACAATAATTATATTGAGGATCTGGTGGATTCCAGAAAGATCTGCAATGGCAATATCGTGATCTGCCTGATGATTGGTGGAGGAGTACCAGAATCGGGCATATATGTGCACATGATTGGTCGATGGCAGATGTCAATACAGGAATCCTGCTAGTGATTGTTAGAGAGCAACATGTTGAAAGGGAAGCTTGGAAAAGTGGACCTCAGTTAGTGTTGATCAAGAGAATGAATTAAGGACAAGTTTTACATGTTAGTGTTAGGCTGTATGCCAAGACTGATATAAGGATATAGATGTATTAGGTCTGAGACCAGACATTATATCAGAAAAGTGACTGTAATTCTAGGCTAGAAGCCAGAGTATGTCATGCAATAAAACAGTGGAATATAAGACTGTGAAGTTAATATTACACACCAAAAACAGCAGAAATATAAAAAGAAAGAAAGAAAGAAAAATAAGGAAGAAAATAAAGAAAAGAAATATGTTTAAGTTATCAGGAGTGGCCTGGTACAATGCTGCTGCCTCTGCTGAGTCTGCACCTGCTGAGCATCTTTCCATTGATTGGACGTGTTGCATTTGCTGAGGTCAGCGGTCCGCTTGCTGGTGGTGTCGCTGAGCCGACCACTGACAGGCAGCTGTTGCCGAAGGCCTCTGCACCCGTGCATTGTGAGCCGGTTGACTTGCATGGGGTCAGCCGTGCCGCCTTTGTGCCGCCGTCTGCCTCTCTGGCTCTCGGCCCGATGGCTCCTGCTGACAGTTCTTTCAAAACATTCAACGCTGTCCACCCTGACTGGTTTGACATTGACCCTGAGCCTGTTGAGGTGTGTGACAATTCCGATGATGATGGGGAGGGCTCCAACTACCCTCCTGGTGTCTGCCTGACTGAAATTGAGGGGGGTGCACCGCCGACGGCTGCAGCATTTCGGCGGTTCGGAGTCCCCAGAGGCTCCAGGCCATTTGGCATTGGTGAATTTGCGCTCACTCTTTTCATGGTGGCTACGTTTCTGTTCAGTGCTACGGCGATGCCGACCCTTGTGGTCGGCGGTGGTGTCAGGGGCCTGGTTGAGCCCGGAGCCACCTACGACTACGGTGCAGTTCATCCCGGTGATGCGGTGCTGGATTCTCTTTACCCGCCTGTGGTTACTGCTTGTTCGTCTTTGCCGCCGCGGGATGTAACACATTTCTTTTCTCAATCGACCTCAGCAGCTTTGCAATCTGGTGATTCTACCGTTCCCCTCTGGGATCCGCCTGACCCGCTTGGGTCTGGTGGTGTCAGTGCTTACAAATTCTCTTCTCAATTGACTTCGGATGCTTTTCTTGATTGGAATCCGTCTGCTGAACTCGGCTCTGCCGACCAGCTTTACAGTGGCTAGAGTCTGCTTGATTCAAATCCTGGAGGTGTGATTAGCCTTAGCCGCAGTGGTGGGTTGTGCCGGGACAAGTCCCCGGGCACCCAGCTAGAAGTATATCTGTTTCCGGTGAAGTGCTGTTTGTTATCTGTTTAGTTAGCTCCGCTTGCCTAGCCCTATTGGCTACAGTCACAGCTCCGGGTGGTGTGCTGGACTTTAGGTTCAGGGTTATTATTATGGGCTCTGATAGCCCCTACCCTGACCTGTCTCTGATCGGAACCGTGACTCCGCTAGTAGCTAGGATGACAGTACAGTAATACTGTACTGTCAGTCATTACTTCGTATTATCCGGGTTTCCGAGATGCATGATAAAAGCACTCGGCCGGACTGTTTATGGGAGCTTAGCCAGTTTGTTTTCACCGAGCGGAACACCTGTTCTCGCAAGGCGTGATCCGCCCGCGTCACTGCGGGAAGTGGCGCGGGCGTCAGCGGGGAAGCGCCGAGGGTGGTCATGGGCGGAGTGTGAGCGCGTGATCACAGAGATCAGGGTGGCCGCAGCGCGCCAAGCAGCCGATCTGGCGCGGGTGAGGCACAGCTTTGGGCGGCACCCCGCGAGGCGGGTGGAGCCGTGGGAATTCGAGCTGGTGGACAGCAAGTTTCCCGCGTGCAAGCAGGAGCAGTGCGGGCTGGAGGAGCTCCCGGAGCGCGCGAAGGTACGCGCAAAGCATCTCTACGCGTACATCGACCTCGCGCTTCGAGAGCTGGCGGACATGCAGCAGGCGTTGGCAGGTGTGCCGGGGATCGCGCAGCCGGCTTTCGACGAGGAGTGGGCAGCAGCGGCTGCGAAGAGCAGGAAGTGATACGGGCTGATATGCGAGCCCTCAATATATCAATAATATAATAGAAAGCGCGGTGTTATTGGACTGTAACACACGTGCAAGTTATGAGCGGGATGAGTGCAGACTTCTTTGAGAAGATACTGCTCTAGCACAACGCTAGCTCATCTATACCGAATGTCTCCCATCGCATAGATGGTACCGCCATTGGGTTGTGAACCCGAGACATTGGTTGAACGACCAGTATCGGCAGAACGAATAATGCGTTCGCCCTATGATACTGCGCATGCTTGTTCCGCACATGCTTGAAGCGAAGATGATTTCTTGTTTGGTACTTCAAGATTGTATCTTGCTTTGCCATCTTCGAGTTCGACATACGAACTCTCGATGACAGGTGTCATTCAAGTCTTTCCTTGAATAAATGACAGATGATGTGACTTATCATCTGCTGACATGTACAGTCATAGTCGACCGTACTGACGACTGTCTGTCATTATAATATATGACATGACTCGACATGACATGACATGACATGGTATGACATGTCTGACAGGTATGTCACGTATGTCACGTATGACACATGTGTCATCGGTCATAACCCTGACAGATCTCCCCTCTTAAAAGAGTTGTGACCTCACAACGGGCATACCTTTGTATATGTCTTTGATGTCTTTTTTGTTGTTGCTTCGGCTGGTACCAGTCTTCTTACACCGATTTGAGGCGTCCCTCGTGGTGTTTTAGGATTTTGGGGGGAACTGAGTCCACTTTAGTCCCTCACCTTAGCATGATGCCTTACAGGCTATGCCTTACAGTTCTTAGGATGTAGCCCCCTTTGAATTGCGTATCGTATTGCAGAGTGACGATTCAAGGTTCAATGAATTGCGTTTCGTGATACAGATTGACGCTGGATTACTGATTGATCCACACGTATCGTGCGTCAGAGTGACGATTCAAAGTATCCGAGGTGTACGTTACGGATTATTGCGCTAGCCGTCGTCGCTTTAGCGAACGATGATCCCACGATTTAACGATTTATAATCGCACGATTCTCGGCCTTATATATACAAATGATCGTTTGCTGTTCGTTTCCACAGTTGTTATATATTGTGCACCCAACCCTTCCTCCCCTCTTGAAGCAACTTCAGAGGTTCACAGGCGGTCATGGGGAGCCCTTTGGATGTTTCCGGAGTTATTTCACCGGGGGCTTGTTTTAATGCAAACAGAGTGGCGCTGCTTAACGGGATTGGACTTTATAATCCTTTACCCGGACTGCTCACTCTTGAATTATTGGTCCAGTACGCACGCTTTGACGAACATCTATCGCGATGAGTGAGAGTGGATTCGCCACGTACTAATGTGAAATTTATTTTAGTTATGTTTGTCGGGCATAACTTAGGATCACAACTCCGTCTACCTCAGTCGATGTCTCCGGTAGCTTCGGATGACTGGCCACAGAATCCGATGACTAACCACGGTCTTAGCAAAGGTAGCATTAACCCTTAAATATGGAAAACACTGACCTCAACCAAAACCAAAAATAGTTATGACGGTTTAGGGGTTAAGCAGTATTTATTTATCCACAGATATGATATCTCGCATGTGTGCGTATCTGTGCAAGGGTATGATTTTGTACAAGGCTCACTACACCTTTAGCAAGGAAGGATCAATTTCCTGCTTCTATGCAACATAATGATAAAACATTAAGAGCAAGGTATATAGATGATCGACATGTATTAGTATATATCAAGGTATGGTTTACTGGAGGTCAACATTAGCATAAAATTTTCAAATATTTTTATTCGATAAATAGGTTGGCTGAACCTATCTAAACATATTATGCACTTCGGGGAGTCAAGTGGTTAAGGCATGCCGAAGCTATGGTCGATACCGTCCCGCGATCTCCCATACTTAACCATACTTAAGCACCAACTAAAAACACGTATATCTCGAGATCTAGATCTGCAATTTTTTATGCTAACGTTGACCTCCAGTAAACCATACCTTGATATTACAAGAAGTAAGGGCATCAGGCTTAATATAATGTTTAGCCTTCATAGGCAGCTATCATGTCTGCTGCATTGGTTAGCTCTGTGGCTTTGACCCAGGTGTCATGCTCAGGGCCGTAGCCTGCATATCGCACTAAGTAGTACTTGACACCTCTAGTGATCTTATCTGAGAGTATATGTGATATCTCAAACAGTGGTTGCCCTTCTTCGGTGATCATCTGTGGCAGAGGCAAAGGTGCTTGGATCGAGTCATTGTACAGCTCTATTCTGGATACAGGCTGTACCGGATGAATACGGATATCAAGGTCTCCGAAATCTAACTCGTATGCACGCCCATGGCTAAGCTCTTTGGATATGGTGAACGGCCCAATATATGGCTGCTTAAAGTGTCTGCCTGCCTCTGTCAAACCAGTCCATTGAATAAACTCGGTCCGTAAAAGAACTTTCTGCCCAACTGCATATTGCCGAGGCATGTGAGTCTTATTGAATCTGGCTCGGCTAATTTCTGCTGCTCGGGAAATGTTGTCTACCGCGTTGGCATGTACAGCCGAGTACTGGTCAAAATGATCTCGAATAGCTCTTTGTATTGGAACAGGAGCTTCTGGCGGAATAGTGATTACCAAATCATGAGGCGAAAGTGGTTGCGCCATCGAGTCGAGACAGAATGGTGAATAACCAGTTGATGCAGAAACCGTGTTGTTAATTGCAAACTCCACCAGAGGCAACTTGTCCTCCCACGAATTGGCTGAAGTATCATTGCAACAACACCTGTGGATGAAAAAATACCACCTAATCAGTTTATAAACCAGAGGATGGTGAAATCGAATCATGAATCAACAAATTGAAAAGTACCTGAGGATATCCTCGATGAAGGCATGGCTCCTCTCATTGGCTGCATTCGACTGTGGATGGTGTGAGGACGTCATAGACAATTTTGTACCAGTAGATTTCCACAGTGTTTGCCAGAATGTAGAGGTGAATCTGGGGTCTCGATCTGAGATGATGTTCCTCGGAAGACCATGGAGCTTGAAGATATGTTGCATATATATAGAAGCAGTATGCTGAGCTGTCCAGGTCATGCTGAAGGGAATGAGATGACAGCGATGAGAGAATTGGCACATTACCACAAATATACTGTCGTGCCCATTAGTGGTGATAGGCAGGTCAGCAATCCAGTCAAGAGATACATCTAGCCATTTTGTCTTAGGCACACTATATCGTATATGTGCTTGACCATAAGGCTTGTGTCGCCTCGTTTTCTGGCGCTGACAAACGGGGCACTCCCGAATGTACTGGATGGCTGCCGTTGTCATTCCTGGCCAATAATATCGGCTACGCAGAAGATGAAGCATGCGATTTTTGCCTCCATGACCAGAAATAGTGGCTGAGTGGCACTCATGAAGGAGAATGTGGCGAAGCTGTGTGATCTCACCGTCATCTGTGGGGACTTTAGCTGTAGGTGGAATGTACAGCTGTCTGCCATATATGGTCTTGCGGTAGATCAACCCCTGAATGAGCTCGAAGCTGTAGCTGTTGACTGACTGTGATGAAGTCGATGATGTCAGCTTAGCCAAAATAGTCTGTGCAAATGTATCACGATCATATTCGGATATAATGATGTCGTGTAGCTGATGAGCTGATGAAGAAGATATAAGAGCAATGAATGTAGGATCTGCAGATGGCATGCCTTCGCTGATGTCTATGTGTTGCAGACAATCCGTGAGTTCAAAAAGTGCAGAGATACGAGTGAGTGCGTCTGCAACCTTATTCTTATCGCCAGCAATGTGCTCTATACGGAAGTTGTACTCGGAGAGCTCATCCAACCACCTTGCCTGTTTGGGGCTCAGTGTGGATTTGGACTGGAAATAAACCAGTGGCTGATGATTTGAGCGTACAATAGTCTCAGGAGCTCCCAAAAAGATGTGGCGAAAGAATCGGAAGCCCTCCGCAATGGCTAATAGCTCCATCTCAGGAATATGCCAACGTCTCTGTGTATCGGATAGAGTGACGCTGTGATAGCCACATGGCTTCATACCTTTTCCTTGATCCTGGAGTATCACTTGACCAACGTGTGTGCCTGATCCATCGACCTCCATAATAGATGGCAGTTTCTGATCTGGAAGTTGTAGTACTGGAGCATTGCAGATGCCACTTTTGAGATTGTCAAATGCCTGCTGCTGCTCAGATTCCCAGACAAACTCTGCATTATCTTTAAGGAGACGATTGAGCGGCTCGGCAATCTTGGAGAACTTTGGTATGAATCTCCTAAATTGACCGACCATGCCCAAGAATGACCGAAGGGATGACTTGCCATCTTTAGCCATACGGCGTAGAGGCTGCTTTCCAACGGTAGGACCATAAGACACTGGAGGCTGAATTGCCATGACTGCTCGAATTCTGTCTTCGATGATGGACAAGCCTGCTTCAGAGATGTGATGTCCGATAAAGTCTATAGATCTGACGAACAACTCCACCTTGGAAGGCCTGATGAAGAACTGGTGTTCTCTGCAACGCTGGAGAAACTGTCGGACATGACTCACGTGGCTGTCAAAATCCGGACTGTATACGATGGTATCGTCCATGAAAATGACAAGGAACCGATCGATGAAGTCGAAGAATGCCCGATTTCCTACACGTAGAGCTGTTGCAGGAGCATTGGTCAATCCGAAAGGCATAACTGTCCACTCATAGGAACCGTATCTGGTGCGAATAGCTGTTTTGTGAATGTCATCTGGATGTATAGGGATCTGATGGAAAAACTGATTGAAGTCAAATCTGCTAAACCATCGTGCACCTTTTAGCTGTTCAAGAAGGGTGTCGTGAGGTGGCAATGGATACGTGTCCTTAATTGTGATGTTATTGAGGGCTCGATAATCACAGCACATCCTCCACTTTCCACCTGGCTTAGGAGCGAAAATGATAGGACATCCATATGGAGATGATGACGGACGAAGGATACCCAAGTCGACATATTTGATGATCTGTCGTTTGAGCTCTTCCATCATGGGCACTGGTATGGTACGAACTGGCTGCGATGGCGGCTTGTGCCCAGGTTCAATGTTGATTCGATGATAACCACCTTCAAACCGCTCTGGCCTATGACCAGCTGGAGGATCCTCCTGGAATATGTCTGAAAAGTCTTCCCTCATTTGATCACGTGCTGCTGTGACCTCTGGGTCTTCCATAGTGGTGTCCGAGTCTGCTGCTGCGAAGACCAGTTCACCATCGACCTCTGAGAGAAAGAAGAGATACGCCACGGCCTCTTCAGCCGAACCACTGGATCGAATACGACGCAGGTGCTTTCTCATGGTGGTGGCGCTGACCAATTCCATTTCAGGAAGGTCATCTGAGCCTGAAGTCTGTTCAACTCTGGATAATACTGTGCGAATACTGGAGCCCGATGAGTGCTTCCTAGTGATCGTCAGATTTTTGTTCTGGAAGTCAATGTGTGGATTTCTCCTCTCCAACCAATCTTGACCCAGAATGACAGTGAATGGTTTCATGTCAATGATGTAGAAATCTTCTGTGTCCTTATACTTACCCAGCGTAAATGTAGCCTTGGGAAGATAGGATGTGCATGGTAGTTGGCTTCCTCCAGCCAATCCCACCGAAAACGATGAAGAATCTGTGGGTGCTATACCAAGCTGAGCAGCGAACTGTCTGTCAATGAAAGACGATGTAGCTCCTGGATCTACCAATATGTGAGTACTCTGTCCATATACTTTCCCTTTGTACAACAACAGCTTCTTCTGCGATTCCAGCTGTGCTGTCTGAGACTGCATCTGTGCGATGTGCTCTGAGGGAGTGTCCATCTGCTGAAACTGTAATGTCAGACTGGAAAGGACTTCTTCTGAGATACTCTCAACCCGGCCACTTGCTTCAGTGGCATCTTCAGGCTGATTTACCTTGGGGGTTGCTCTCAACACTGGTACCTGTGCAGTACCCTGAGAGTTTCCCTGAGGAGCTGGAGCTGAAGCTGGAGCTGGAGTTGCAACTGCTGCATTGATGCTGTGCTGACTCTTCAGTTCCTTAACCAGGGTGTTGATCGTATTGATGAGTTTGCCGGACCCATCCTTGGCACCCTGATTCTGTTGTTGCTGTCTCCTGAAAGGATTCTGAGCTGGTGGCTTGCCTTTGATATCTTTTCCATCTGGGGTCTTGGTGGGAAAACAATCTTTTGTGACGTGATTAATACGACCACAACGTTGGCAAGGCTGAGGATTCCGTGATTTTCCTTTTTCTTTGCCTTTGCCTTTTCCACCTTTCCCTTTGGTCCGATTCTGATTGGCATTTGAGTTCTGACTGCCACTCTGATTCCAGTTCCTGTTGGACTTGTCATATGGCTTTCTGCCACGCCCTTTGTCCTTGTCCTTTTTGACTGGGCCTCCTGATGACTGCTCCTTCTGCCCCCTATAGTGAAGGCTTCGAATGAACGACATAATTCAAATCGAGCAGTATCTGTGTGGTTTGTTGCCACGACAGATTATTCCTTTCTTGCTCTGTTAGGAATCTTAACTGGAACTGTCTGCGGAGATCTGGATCCATGCTGCTGACAAATCTGTCCTTTATTAACACATCGTTCAGATCAACTGCTGCTAAAACAACCAGTGACGTAAACGTGCGCAAATAGTCTGAGAAGGTTTGACTCCCTTGAGTCAGTGCCATCAGGTGTTTCTTGGCCACTGATCTCTTATGAGGGTTGCCAAATTGGCTGAGGAATATCCGTCTGACCATCTCATATGTGGCATCTGCTTGCTGTGCCACGACCTGGAAATAGTGTCGGTCATTGGTTTGGATGAGAGTCAGGAATATTGTGATCAGGTCCTTGTCCTTGACTCCTGGATAAGTGAACTGAAAATACCGGTCCACCGTGTCCAACCAAACTTCTGCGTCCTGTCCAGATTTGAATTCCCTAGGTGGTGTCATCTTCACCTTTGGAACCAAACTGGGTGGAGCTGGTGCTGGAACAGAATCATCGTCAGGATCTGTAAAGACTATTGGAGGATTGTCTTCTGTATACTCAGTCTCTGGTTCCTTCGGTTCATTGTGAGGATCCCTATATCGGCTCATATCGGGACATACGACTGATGTTGTCGAAGTATCCTATCTGGTCGAATCTGGTCTGAGTGTTGTCATAACCAGCGATCCACTTCGGAACCTTGAACCGGCTGTATGAATCATAGGAGCCTAAGATGTCGAAAAAACCATGTTGCTGGATCTGGATTGATGGCCGGAATTTCTGGTTCTTCCTCTTCGAATACCACCATCTAAAAAACAAAACACAACACAAAAGATGCCTTCAGCTAACTGAGTGTGTGTGTGGTATATATATAGTATATATATATATATATCTATGTTATATACGTATAGTATATCTGTACGTTTACATACATGTAGTACATTTGTACATTATAATGAGGTAATTATGTATATATATCCACCTTCTTCCCCCCTCACTCAAGGAAGTGTGAACATAAGGCAGTTGTCAGTTGCCTTTTTACCTCATATATAGCATGCAGTCCTTATAGGAAGCAGCTGTTACAGTTTTAGGGTTGCAACCCTACAGTCTTTGGGTTGTAGCCCTGCAGTTTTTGGGTTGTTGCCCTGCAGTTTTTGGGTTGCTGCCCGAAATATTATCATGTCTGTGCTGATTACAGCATGATATATATATGCCAAACACGAAGTGTATCCAATATTTAGGTGGCATTTAGGGCATATTACGTTACGGTGGCCCATATCCCCCACAATGTGTTTAGGGTGTTACTTGGTATCACTAACCCCAAAATAGGTTAAATCAAAGCAGTATAAATATTTTGCAAACATTTTTAAGCAAAACTGCATTTAATTTCACACTGAATGTTACGTGGTTTGCAGGAGGTATGTTACACCCCTGGCACACACATTTAATTTTAGGGGTGTTACAGGGTGTTACAAGTGCTGCATAAATCAGGGAATATTTGTTGATAGCTGAATAATCAGATCAGCAAAAAAAAATCAACCCGATTTTTTCATTTTGAAATCATGCGTGGAGCATTTTTACGCATTTTGTTACAGCCAATATGTATACCCCCATATATTACACACCTAATATCTAGGGTGTTACACGAGATATGACCATGGTCATTATGATTTTCTGGTACCTTAATAGGTATAAAATCATAATATCAAATAAAATAGGGTCGAATTTTCAATTTTGAAATCTATCGCAAACGAATTTCACCCATTTTGCCCATTTTTCGGCTATTTATTGTTTTCCATAGTAATATATCTCTGTGTGTGTGTAAGCTGCAAAGTACAGAAGTACTGCAACTTACTTCACCTTTGCACATGACAATTTTCATGGCATAACAGTGAATATTCCTGTATGTCAACATCTGTGGTTGATCATATTTGTGGGTTTTACTGATTTGAAACCCATGGAAGTTAATGCACTTCCTGATGATGTAGTAGGTGTACCAACCATAAGCGGATTATCCACTTTAGTGATAACTTATCAACCTGTGATATGTTTGAGCATATGACTGTGCTCTAAGAGTATATCAAAACGATATCTCTAAATTCCAAACATATCTGGACATAGCTTGATTATAATCAAAGCAGTTTAGCACAACACATATATATATATGTGTGTGTGTGTCCACAACAACATTCTGGCCATTCTGGCGGGCACTGCCTCTTGGAGAGCTCGGTAGATTCGTCTGTCGTGCTGCGAGGAGAGGCAGAAGGTGGTGATGTACAACTTCTGTGTTCTCCCTTGAATTTTGTGGGGAGCACTTAGGTGCCCGCATGTTTCCTTTTTTTGACATGGGGTGTCCATGCTGTGTGGTGTGACTGCATTCATGACATAACCATGGACCAAACAGGTCCCATCCATCGACCGGGAGCCACTGGGGGGCATGCCAGCAGGGTCCGCTTACTCCGTTACCCAGAGACCAACAATTGTTGGGCGATGATCGGTCACATCGTTTCATCTTTCCATGCTGCTTTGCATCAGGGTTGGGAACATGTATGAGTTTGTGGTATCTTGTCACGGCCCCGCCCTGCTCCTGATTTGCTTCTCACATCGTCCACTGGGATGATGGTGGGCTGGCTTTTGTTGGCCGATCTCATGCCGTTCAGTGTGTCCACAACAACCTATGTCAGCTCAATATACATATGTACTGATCTGATTAGGTACATGCTTTTGTGCTGATCAATACTGAGTCAATTGTCAGAATGCAGTATAGTGGTTGTTGTCGCTCCAGCGATATGTGAGAGTGGATGGACTGTGCTCAACAGTTACCAGCTGTTATAATGAGCACAGTATTCTGCCTTCGGGTCTGGAGATATCTCCATCCAACCCTACAGCATGTTGTTTTATCCTGCTCCCATATCTATCGCCATCTCCGACATTCCACACGCACATGTGTTTGTGGAATGGTATCTATATTATCATGCACATAATGGACATTATAGTTGATCAATTCACTCTGAGTCAGTGAATGTCATCATATACAGTAATGTCAGTGTGTGTGCAATGTGTAGTACTTGTTGATTAGTACTTTGTAAGTGTGTGTGTGTGTGTTCACTTTACACACTTACAGGAAGGTGACTTCTGGTATTACAATATTCCCAGATAGTTTATCATGCAGGATGATGATCAGCATACCATGTACTGAATGAATCTAGCATGATATATATCAGGTTAGGAGTTATTGTAATCCTGTTTTAATCTCATTCACAATAATGAGTTGCTTGTTATTTTACATGTAGCTCTGGTGAGTATTCCATCCAGTAATCCATCATAGAACGTGCATGTGATCCGAAGAGCATCTCGGCTCCACCGGGACATGACGAGCTAGTTATGATGTTAAGACTACTTTCAGGCACCTTATGCTAACATGGTTCTAATATAACTTAGCATGCACTGCAATATGCTTATGCAATGTTTATTGCAACATGCTAGTGTTCCAGTTGTTAACGTGATCAAACTGGTATAATTATATACTACAGCTGGTATCGTGATCAAGCTGTTTTGGTGATGCATGCACAATTTAATGTTGCAGTCACTCAGTATAGTGTATATGTGATGTAATGCTGCATGTACTCACTATATACCGGAATATCCAAGTACACTAGATATCAGAAAGTCCCGTACTCGTGTCAGTGGATAAACTGTATAAGATAAATAAACCCTAAGCTAGATATACCCGGAACGGTCTCGGACGGTCTCGGAGTCTAGCCTACCTGTGACACAGCGTGTGTCACAGTACGAACCTACAGATCAGTCAGCAGTCCAGTGTTGGTCCTAGGGATCTGTCATAGGGGCCTGACCGGGACTCCCAGTCAGGGCTGCCTATACAGATTTCAGCACACCACCCCAACACTGTGGGTGGTGACTGGCTAGGAGAGTCAGAAAATGTAAAGATGTAAGTGTTAGGGCAGGAGCCAGGGTGACAAGGCCTAACTGCTAATCTAACTGTGCAATTCTGATACACAAATTAGAACCCTCTAGCTAGCACAAGAGCAGAAACTCACAGGCAATTAAGGTCCTGCTAAACTACTGAAAGGCTCTGTGTCAGCCAAGGCTCTATATCGATATTTCCGATAACCGATACTATCGATATATCGTATTTATCGCCGATTATCGGATTGCAATGTCTAACTATCGATTGTGCAGGTTTTGGTGTTCCATATTTAATTTATAACAAATTACATATGAATGTCCAAGTAATCGATTATTTATCGATTGTGCCGATTATCGATACCGTTTTTCGGATATCGGATTGTATCGATACCGAAAAACCAAACCGATATAGAGCCCCGGTGTCAGCAAGTCAAATTGAAGATTTCAAAGGTGTCAAAGTAAAACCATAAACCAGATTGAAGAAGTCTTTGAGGTCACAAGAGTTCTGCACACCACCATGTTGGTGTGCCTCCAGAGTGAGCAAGAAGTCAATCGACAGTACCAAAGTAGTCAGCGGCGGCCTCACGGAAGTCCATCCCATAATAGGAAGTAAAGAAACCAGCTCCATAATAGTGCTCCGCATCAAGAGGACCGCTCTCATGTAAGGCCATGCCGTAGTAGAATGCCATGCCGAAGCCCAAATCCGCTTGAGCTAAATCCTGAAATGCTAGCAGGCTCAGAGTGTCAGGAGGCTCGGGCGGCTGAAGCGGTGGCACATCGTGAGCCAACAAGGCCCTGAGCCGGGATCACAGAATCAACAAAATCATTCGTAGAGTAAAATGATGGAGCTTCCCAATCGAGATCACCACCAGGCGAAGGCATCTCCGTAGCCGATGCAGAAGCTGACACAGCAGAAGCCGTGGAAGCCGAAACAGCTACACCTGCAAAAGAAATGCAGAAGAGGGAAAGCATGGCGAGAGCGCCGACTGTCGGCGTGCCAAAGCCGAAAGGCGGCACACCGCACCCGATAGCACCGGCCGGAGCTCGCGGCTTCACCGCGAAAGTACCGTCGGCGAAATCCTCGTAGTCGTCCGTGTCATAGCCTGTCAGGTTAGACGGGTGGACGGCGGCGTGATTCACCGTCTGCACGAAGCCCCCGAACTCACCGCATGTCGCCTCCGTGGTGGTCACCCGCGCCGATTGAGTTGGCGCGGGCTCCACATCCTCCACCTGCGAAACAGGCATAGCAGGGGCCGGCACGGCGGACGCCGATGCCGCCGCACCACCTGCCGGAACCTGCCCCTCCGGTGTGATCCCCACCGCAGCGGCAGGGCCACACACCAGAGCCGATGCATGCACCTCCGCTCCGCTCCCAGGAATGAAAGACGCGTGGGTAAAATGTACCTTCTCTTGGGCGGCCTGAACCTCAGAGGTGAGGGCATCAAGCCGCCGCAAGATGTCCTCGTCGTCGGTCCCGCCGGAAGGCGGAGGCGGCACGGAGAAACCGTAGGCTGCCACGTCGATCCCACCGACGCCGTCCGTGGAGAGCACCGCGGGCGGACCATACGCCAACGCCGCATGCGAGAAGGCCTCCGGTCCAATGTCTGCCGCGTCCTGGAAGACCTGCACGAGCGCCAACGCGTGCAGGCCCTCCGCGTCCTCCTGCTCAATGGGAATGCAGAAAGCCGCAGCCGTGGCCGGCGAGTGTTGGCGACCGCCAAGCGGGCAGTCGCGCGGTACGGGTGATACACCTCACCTTTACCGGCCTTGCGGCAGCGGTGGCACAGCGGCTTCGCCTTCATGCTGTCGCGGTCAAAGCCGACCGCGGGGGGGTTGCCTGCACCCACGCGAAATCCCCTCGGATGTTGCTTCCCCCGATGCTGCGGCTGCTGCTGCTGTCCCCCGCCCGCACGGCCACCACGCACCAAGGCCTTCAAGGCCGCAATCTCCTCGAGGAGTACGGCGTACTCCGACGACGTGACCAGAGCGGAGGGCTTACCGTCCATCCCCATCACCTGCTTCTCACGTGCCGACGCCCCCTCGTCCGACTGTGCCCATGCCTGGAAGATGGCCATGACGAGAGCCTGAAGCGAGCGGAGAGTAACTCCGCCGAGGTCACCCGCAAGCGGATAACGCACCTAGCTTCACCGCCGCGTAGAAGATCGGGTCGAGGCGGTTGTACAACGAGAGCTTGCGGGTCTCGTCGGTGGGCCGCCAGTCAGGAGCGCGGTTATCCCGCACCAGACGTTGCTCACGAGCCAAGATCGGCTGCGGGTCACCGCCTGCGGGATAACGAAGCGCCGCGTGCTCCTGCTGGTGGCTCTCGCGCAGGGCTGCCGGCACGCTCCCCTTGATGATGTCGATGAGAGCTCGACGTCCATCTCGGTCAGCCGAAGAGTCCGTACCCCGAAGCCAGGTGTCAGCCACAGAGTTCCGCTCCACGACGAGGGCCAAGACGTCATAGAGGAGCCCATTAACCTTCTCGATAACCAGAGAGGTGGGGTCGTCGAGGTAAAAGGGGGCCAAGTCCAGCCCAGCGGACTCAAACTCGGTCCGAAGCTGCACCACCAACTCGGAGAGGCGGTCGGTGTCGTCGGTACCACGATAATGATGTTTCTTGGAACCAAGGACATCCTCGCGGATACCCTTGGCCCAAGCCCGAGAGTGTAGGTATTAGGCCGTTCCGGCCGGCCGTTCGGGCCGTTCAGGCCCGTTCGGGCTAACGGCGAACGGCTAAACGTCTTAACATTCTAAGATTTCGCAAATTAGGGCTCCCATACTTAAGCCCATACTTAAGGAGTGTAACGCGTCGGTCCGCGTCGACGCCTGCGTTTTCACATACTTAAGAAAATTTAAATTTTTTCTTCATACTTAAGGAATATACACTGACTCCCCCCTCCCCACCTAACCAGGGACTCGGGGGGTATAACCCAGTCGCATGCGAGTGTCAAACGTGCGTCAGAGAGACGAACCCAACGACAGAGCTTGACAATCGTATACGATTGTCACACGTGAGTCAGGCAGTAACCCTGTGATTTTTTTGTTTCATATTTTTTGGGCATTCACACAGAGCTTGACAATCGTATACGATTATGGCTATTACCCTTCGGGTGGCTTAAGCCACCCTAACAGCGATTTAGGGTGGCTTAAGCCACCTTAACGTTTTCAATTATTACGGGAGCTATCGGTACCGGAAGCTAGATTTTTTTAGCTCAAAATGACGGCGACATTGTCTTCTTTTAGACACTATGTGCACTATTAGGCGATCCCAAGTTCCCGGTGAGCAATTTTGGGAAGTATCCAAGAGGGTGCAAAATTTAGTAAAATTTGAGCGATTTTCCCGGTTTTTGCATACCCATGCTACTTCAACCGAGATTTTGAGGGTCAAGATGACCTCGGATCAAACTTTTGGCAAGACACTGCAGAAAGAGCAGCTCGAGATCTTGACAACATAGGTCTCCAAATTTTGAAAGCGTCTTAGAGGAAGCCCCCGGTGAGCTAATTGAATTAAGGTGGCTTAAGCCATCTTAAGGAAAATTGGGAAATACCCACCCTACTTCAACCGAGATTTTGAGGGTCAAGATGAACTCAGATCAAACTTTTGATAAGACACTGCAGAAAGAGCAGCTCAAAATCTTGACGACACAGGTCTCCAAATTTTGAAAGCACCGCCGAAGAAGCCCCCATGAGCCCTTTAAGTTAAGGTGGCTTAAGCCACCTTAAGCTGCGGGTAATAGCCAATTATCAAACGTGAGTCGGGCAGTAACCCTGTGATTTTTTGTTTCATATTTTTTGGGCATTCACGGATGATGCCATGCGCGACAATCACAGTAATGTTTAGATCATTACACTCACCCCGTGTCTATATAGAGTATTCCTTTCATTAAAAAAAAAAACATTTTTCATGGTACCTTAGCATACCATGCCTACGTTTTTCGGTCTATACCGGCTATATATAAATTATTAATGAACACGCGATACACAGTTCTGACAATCGTACACGATTATCAGAACTGTTTCCCAAACGAATTTTGTAATTGTTTTGTTGTTAGTAAAAACATTACACCGAACCCCACAACAATAATATGGGGGGGGTCGAACCTATGTTCGGATAAACGCGTTACGCGTAAATCTCAACACGTCGGAAACACGTGTTTACGCGTAAATTACGCGAATCTTGATTTTGGCACGATTTTACGTGTACCACAAACCACACTGCAAGGGTGGTACGTGGGACCCAGCGTAGTGCTAGGATTCAAGAGCCTTATGCTAGGCG
>LGRX02017910.1:0-16530 GCA_001247695.2 Cymbomonas tetramitiformis
AGTGAGCTCTCTCGTTATGACCGTCAACTGCCCGATCAAGTCTTCAAGCATGTTTTTCGAGTAGCCCTCGTCTCTATCCCAAGACGCTAGCACGCTCATGATGCCCGCTTGTAGCATTTTCAACGCCTCGTGACACTTGAGCGTCTTCGGTCCGGTGTTCGTGCCGTTCGGACGCAACATCTTCTTATGGCCTTGCTCCCATTTGACCATTTGTGATGGCAATTTGTAATTAATTAGCAATAATCAAGATTGTTGCATTTGTTGAAATTGAAGGGAAAATGCGAAAGTGCAATTTTACATCTGTCATTTTGCTCTACGTTAGATTTCCATATTTTCAATCTCAGCTAATTTTGATCTACGTTAGTTTTCTGATTTCAGTTTTTGGAATGCTTGATTTCAGATTTTTTACATTTGTCATTTTGCTCTACGTTAGATCGACGTTAGATTTCCGATTTTCAATTTTGGCTAATTTGGCTCTATGTTGGATGTCAGTTTTCAGTTTTTGGAATGCTCCATTTCAGACTTTTGCATTTGTCATTTTGCTCTATGTTAGATTTTCCAAATTTCAATTTTGGCTGATTTTGCTCTACGTTAGATTTCAGGTTTCAGTTTTTTGAATGCTTGATTTCAGATTTTACAAACCAATTTCAGATTTTTATATGTGTCATTTTGCTCCACATTAGATTTCCGATTTTCAGTTTTGGCTGATTTTGCTCTACGGTGGCGATTTCAGATTTCAGTTTTGGAATGCTTGATTTCAGATTCTGCTCTTGTCATTTTGCTCTACGTTAGATCTCCAAATTTCATCGGTCGATATCAAGGTAAGGTTTGCGCGGAGTCCAAAAATGCAAAAACTTTTCAAAATCTAGATTTTGAGATACGAGCGATTTAAGTTTGCGCTTAAGTATGGTTAAGTATGGGGGGTGACCGAGCGGTATCGACCATAACTTTTCATTAACGTGGTCAATTTGATACCTGAAGTGCGCAATATGTACAGGGTGCTCTGGGTAACCTATTTATCAAATAAAAGATTTTTGAAAAGTTTTTGCATTTTTGGACTCCGCGCAAACCTTACCTTGATATGCAGCCGATATATCAGCCGATATGCACCCTATATATCAGCCGATATGCATCCCATACATCAGCCCATATATCAACCGATATGCACCCTATATACCAGCCGATATATCAGCCGATATGTAGCCCATATATCAGCCGATATGCAGCCCATATATCAGAAGAGTTGCGGAAGACACTCAGAAGACGTTCAGAAGGCGCGCGGAAGACATGCAGAAGACATCTCCCCGACATTTAGCACCCGGCGTAAAGTCTTCCGTCTTGGGATGGCGACACCGTAGACAACCAATCGTGCACCGCTGCCATCTTCCCCTTCAAGACCTCCGGCTTGGATTGACGGAAGACCTCCGCCGCGGATTCGGGGGGGGGGTTAGTGAGCATCGCTCGTTTGAAGGACGACATTTTGGTCTTTGGGGGCGCTTCCCCCTTTTGGAGATGCGCGGCACGTTTACTTGCCATTCTATCTCCTATACAAAGGACACTTGGCCAAGGTAGTGCGGAGGGCATCCTGAAGACAAACACTCAGAAGACGTTCAGAAGTCACTCAGAAGACACGCGGAAGACATCTCCCGACATCTTCCGGACGTCTTCTTGACTGTGCTTGCGGAAGATACCCCAGATACCTTCTGTACGTCTTTCAAACATCTTCGGGGAATATATGTCTTGCTGAACCCAGAAGAGGTGCGGAAGACACGCGGAAGACACGCAGAAGACACGCGGAAGACACTTCCTGACATCTTCCGGACGTCTTCTTGACTGTGCTTGCGGAAGATACCCCAGATATCTTCTGTACATCTTCCGGATGTCTTTGAGGAAGACATGTCTTCTGGAAATCTGAAACTTGTAGAAGTTCCACCGAACGTCTTAACACCCCTCTTCGGGGCGTCTTCCTCATTTTTTTGAGGATCTTCTACGCGTCTTCTAATGTCTACCTAAATATTAATAGAAGATCCTCAAAAAAATGAGGAAGACGCCCCGAAGAGAACTCAAAAGACATTCGGTGGAACTGCGGCGTGTCTTCTACAAGTTTCTGATTTCCAGAAGACATGTCTTCCTCAAAGACATCTCTGGAGGGTAACAAGATGCACAGAAGATATCTGGGGTATCTTCCGAATGTTTTTGGGGTTTTTTTGTATTTTTTGAAAAAAAAACTATAAAAAATCGCGAAAAAAACAAAAAAACATATAAGGTGCGCAATATTGGGCAAAACCGTACTGTGAAGGTAGAATTGCAAAAAAAACAAGTGGTTTGTTCGGGAGAGGGTCAAACGTACCAAGTTACTAAGTTAAAACGGCCGCCTAATTTGGTAGAAGAAACTGCTCTTGTTTTAGAGCACCATCGCTCCTAGCAACGGTCGAAGAGTCGATCACGCGCGCAGCGGACAGTGCAATCTGCGGTCCAGAAAACCCCCCCCGTCTTAATCGGACGGTCTCCATGAGTTACAGAAACTTAAAATGGCATGAAGGCGTGGGTGGGCACCCACGACGCCCCTTGTGCACTAGCGGCGTCCTTGGCGGCAATCGCCTCATATCGCTAGAACACAAGGGGTATCGTGGATGCCCATGCCTCCAAGGGGATTCGAACCCCTCACCCTCGCGTGTAACGCGTTCGGCTTACCAACATTTGACCACTCGGCCATGCACCCACGATGATGGAAACCCGCTGCACGGCAAAACTTATATTCATAAAACCGCGTTTCCCTACAGAGAGTCCTTGATGTTCCCGTCAAAAACCATCTAGAGTTCACTCGACCGATCCGACGCGATAGGTAAAGGGGCTCGCTGATCGACGGCACTGTTTGAATGTTAGCTTGAACGTTGGTGTCGTTTCGATACCGGTGCGATCACCGGGGTACGGAACGGGATGCGCCAGAGACGCCCGAAAGGCCTCCTGCCCGTCTTCCGGGCATCTTTGCGGAGCTAAAAAGTACCCGTTTACGCTCTTCCAGCACAGTTTGACTTTTTAAAGAACTCAGAAAACAAAATGTCTAATACCTTGAAAAGAAAGAATGCCAGCGGGGTGAAGGAGGGTGACCTCCGGGAGAAGTTTGAGTCGTTCGTCGCGGCGGTGGGAGGCGACGCCAGCGAGGAAAACTTCATCACAGGGGAGAAGTCCTGTCGCGATTGACCGGCCCCTGGCCGAGAGAGTCTCCCAAAAAGAGGGTTTGGCCGAAGATTGGCCGAAAGAATTTTGAACCTTAACCCCTAAAGGGCGGTTTGTACCGTATACGGACGGATTCGATTGTGGGAATGTGCATCCAAGTGGTTCTACATGCCCTTGGCTTGCCGAAATATGCATTCCAAGGCGCGGGCACCTACCTGTGTGTATGTCGCAAATGACTAATCACTGGGATGGGTAGTCCATATCGGACATATATCTCACATAGCAACATTTTCAATTACGACAATTCTTGAAAACATGCCTTTTAGAGCTTGAATTTTGTCTTAAAATATACGAAATCAAGGCTTACACCCGACGATCCCGCCCAATTGGGTGGAGTTGTGAAGGCATGCCGCGTGCCCAATGTCCACTAGCGTCCCCTGCATGGTTGTTTGCATGGCACATGCTATATATCCCCACAAATAGGAAGCAATCGCCTTCAATTGCGCTTAATTAAGTATGGGAAAGCATTCCTTAAGTATGGAAAACATTTACAATTAAGTGTTTTTTGGGTGTTTTTTTGGTGTTTTGGGGGGCGTTTTTGCTCATAGTCGGTATATTTGCCGGTATACAGGTGCGCTACCGGGTGGGAATATGTTCATGTGACCAATCCCCAAGTTTTCATGACGATAGTCACCCAACGAAGTCGAAATGTAGGTTGTAATAGGAGACTGGAGAAATTTCACATGTCCCAAAATCATGAAAATTGGGTTGGATATGCCGAAAATCTGAATATATATGGTGCACGGATGCATGTTATGGCGCTCTTAAAGTTACATGGTGGTCATACACAGCATACATGATAACGTGAATGCACATCGATGTCCGCGATACGCGACAATGCCTACAATCCCCAAAACACCGTTTTTTGCAAGAAATTCCATATGCCCTTTAGGGGTTAAGTATGCAAAAAGATGTCAAAACAAAAAAAAAACAAATGTTTTCTCGAAAACTGGCCGAAAGGCCTCCGGAGAGGACTTCTGCCCTGCTTCATCAAGTGGCTCGTAGCAAGGGATGGGGAGGAGGGGAGCGGAGGCGGTGGGGGAAACCAGCGGGGGGAGTCCAAGAAGAAGTTGTCCAAGACGGGCGGGCTCCACTTCCAAGCGGACTTCACCCGCAGCATGGTGGAGCGGGTTTGCGACGGGCGGCTGGACCCGATTCTTAACGTATCGGACCAAGCGTTTGCGGCTGCGGCCTTCAGGGAGGAAGTCCTGGCCTGCAGCGACGATCACGACGTTCGTGATGTGGGCAGGCGCCTCAGGAACATGATTTGCGATTTTAGAATTTTTTGGAGGTATGGGGTGTATACCTGTGTGTCGGGGAGGGGCACCGAAAAGGGAAAGTGGGTTTGGCACGCCTCCCGGACCGCCCACCCATACTACCGCAAGCACACGGACGCCATTCAGGCGTTGGTCATTGAGACCGACGCCCGATCCAAGTACCCATCGCACGAGCAAAAAAAGGCAGCGTTGCTCAGCATCGACGGGTTGGTGCTGCACGAGCTGCCCGCCCAGGCCTTGGACGGTGAGGCGAAGGATGAGATGGGTACGTTAATTTGCTTGATTAATTTCTGTTTCACCTGTTTTGTTGTCTCACCAAGAAGACGTCACCAGGACACCTCAGAGACGTTTTGAGGGTATTCTGCACCTCTTCCTTAGTTAATAGGGCTTAGCTAATAGGCAAGTATGACTGCGTGTCTTCTGAGTGTCTTCTGAGTGTCTTCTGGTATAACATACTAACATATGCCTGTTTCAGTGGCGGCATGCTTGCAGGTCGAGTTGGAGACAAAGACGCAGATCGAGGAGCTGGAAAAAAAGGCGGGCAGCTCTAATAAGGTTAGGAAGGTGGCGGAGGCGGTGGCGGAGGACAAGAAGGCGAAGGGGAAGGCGGCATCGGTGGACCCGAAGGCGAAGGGGAAGGCGGTGGCGGAGGACCCGAAGGGGAAGAAAAGGCGGTGGCGGAGGATGCTGAAGAGGGGTTTGAGGTGGGTAGCCACGTGGTATTGTACTGCGTGCCCGAGGATCTGGTGAACGATCCGGAGATACTCCCCACGGGGTACTACCACGAGAAGGGGAAGTCCGCGACATGGACCGCGGACATGCCCCTTCTCACGGGGGTGATAACGCACCCAGCCAATTCACCACTTCAGGCCGCCCATGGCCTGAAGTCGGCTACAGCGAAACGGAAGTCGGCCACCGCCCTTCACTTGAATGGCGACTATTGTGGCATCAAGGTATGGTTCTGCAAGCACAACCCTTGAATAAACGATATCCAGAAGATATCACATATGTCTTCTGGGTATCTTCCGCACGTCTTCTGGATATGTATTTAGTTTCTTTAATCACGTAAGTGACATTTGCAGCTGATCGTAAACTTTTGTGTGACTGCACCCAGGTGCTCTCTTTGGCCGTCGACAAGGAAGACGTAGCCTTTGAGAACGCCCCGTTGCTCTTCTCCGCCTGGCAAAGTGGCATGCAAATGGCCTTTGTCGGGTTGGAGAAGTTGTACGGCAAGGGCCTCAAGGCGAACGACAAGATCGCCGGGCCGGGTGGCCTCGGGTCCCAACTTCTGGCTGCGATGGAGGAGAAGACTTACCCCTTCGGGGACAAGTCAAAGTGGAGCCTGGTGGTTCCCACCAGCCACCTCCGCCCCATCTTCAAGGAGAATTTGCATCGGGCATACGAAACCACCAACTCCGAAGCGGGGTCTCCGAAGGGGGAGGAAATCCTTTCCAGTGCTAGTGAAGACGATGCTGATGATTGAAACAATAAATATGTAAATAAATAGCTTTGTAAATAAACCCGAGTGCTGCAACCTTCTTTGTTCCATTTGTATCATCCTGCCAGCGAACTGCATGCGTGTAACCTGAACGCATACGTATAGCGACTTTTGGTAGAGTTGCAGAAGACATCCAGAAGACATCTTCTGGACGTCTTCTGTACATCTTCCGGATTCCGGAAGATGTCTTCTGGACGTCTTCTGGGATCCAGAAGACATCCAGAAGACATCTTCGGCGCGTCTTATAATGTCTACCATCTTCTGAGTTCCAGAAGACGTCCAGAAGATCTTCCGGGAAGACGTCCCGAAGATATCTTCTGAACGTCTTCTGCATGACTTCTGTACATCTTCTGAATTCCGGAAGATGTCTTCTAGACGTCTTCTGGGTTCCAGAAGATATCTAGAAGACATCCAGAAGACGTCTTCTACGCGTCTCCTAATGTCTACCATCTTCTGAGTTTCAGAAGACGTCCAGAAGATCTTCGGGGAAGATGTACAGAAGACGCCTAAAAGATGTCAAGAAGACGTCTTCCGGGATTCAGAAGACATGTAGAAGACATGCAAAAGACGTCCAGAAGATTACTTATGGATGTCTTCCCCGAAGATCTGCTGGACGTCTTTTGGAAACCAGAAGATGGTAGACACCAGAAGACGTCCAGAAGACGTCTCAGAAGACGTCCAGAAGACGTCTCAGAAGACGTTCAGAAGACGTTCAGAAGACGCGTCTTCTGATTTTCCCAGAATGTAGGGGTCCCTCGTGAGGGACCGTTTTGCTCTAGTGGATACACCCATAACTCTGAAAGCCTGATGGGAGATGGTACGCTGCCAGGGCGCGTTCGGGTCATGTCGTGAGGAAGATGCGACGCCACAGTCACGGAAAGAGCGGTAGAGCCATGCGAGCGAGGGGCACCGGAAGACGTCGTCGAGGTCGAAGGTGCTGCAGCCACCAACCCAAAAATCGGTAGCAAGCGGGATCAGGGCAAGCGTAATACCGTAAATGAACATTGCGCCAACGAAGCCCGGTCCATATCGAATCCCCATAGCTGCGGCCCAAAGACGCTCACCGTAAACCGCTCATCTCAAAATTCCCGTGCGTACGCAAACGCGCCGTCGCGCACCACCTGTGCAAGCGGTTGCTTTAGCCAATCATGGCCAAACTAGCTGTGGAAAAATAGCGTGGAATGGGTCCACGACCTACTGGAATATCCCGGTTCACGGATATCAGACGGTCCTGGAACCAATATAGATAAACTCGCATAAGAAATAAACCCTAAGCTAGATATACCCGGAACGGTCACGGAGTCGGAACGGTCTCGGTCCTAGCTACCTGTGACACCTTGATGTGTCACAGCACGGGCTTACGGGCCAGTCACAGTCTAGTGTTGGCTACCTAGGAATCTGTCATAGGGGCCTGCACCGGGACTCCCGGTCAGGGCTGCCTATACAGATTTCAGCAATCTGTAACCCTAAGGAGCCTTTTTCAGCTCAGCTAGTGTGGCATCTGCCTGCGCTGGCACAGATATAGTCGTCCATCCCACAACTTCCGATCTAGGGTTTCTCAAATTGTCCCGGGATCACCCAACGCCCGTGCCGCGGTGCCAAGGCCAAAAGTGGTGCACCACCACCAGAGCAAGTGCGTCGATGAGGAGGGGCCGAGGGGGTGAGGAGGGCGAAGGTGAAAATGCGGTGAAGGGATGTGGTTGAGCGCATGGGAAAAGGCTCGAAAGGGACGATGGCGAAGGGTGAAGTGTGCGTGACAGCACCCCCAGACACCACCAGATGGTGACCAGGGAGCGCATAAGGTGAAGGTGAGTGAAGTGGAGGGATGAGGTCGAAAGAGTCAAAGCACTCGTTGTCGATGGTGAACGCGATGGACTCGAGCTTGGTGTCTGGTGCGCAAACACCACCAGGCACCACCAGACCATAGCCAATGGTAGAATGTTCCCGATGTACTCGAAAGGAGTTCAACGCTGAACGAACAACGGCCATACGCGCACGCTGAGGTCCAGGGTAGCCCCTCATTTGTGTCGCACGGGTTATTTTATTTGTCGTGTCGCAAAAGATTCGTTTATATTAACGACGCTTCGCAGCTTTTTCAGAAATATGTTGTTTTTCATTTCGTTTCCCTTAAAGGAGCGAAACAGGTTTCCTGGAAAAAAGTGACATCAACAGGCCACACCGCAGGAGCTGTCCCTCAAAAATTATGCCGTTGGAAATTTTCCAAAGGTTTTCTGCCCATGTCAGCAGTCCTACCCCGGATTGTTTCGACCGATCGGTCGTAACCGACAACGAGAGAAACGTTTAACAATTCAAAATTATACCACGAAGATATATATTCTGTTTTTCATCCATGTCAGCAGTCCTACCATGATTGTGTCGAGCGCTCGCACTTTACCGGCCAATCATGATACGATAGCATCTCAGCAGTCCTACCCCGGATTCTTTCGACCGATCGTTCGTAACCGACAACGAGAGACACGGGTAACAATTCCATATTTTACCCCGAAGATATGCGGAATTTACAATTATGAATTTGTCGCAAAACTGCTCTAACAGGTTTACCGATCTCAACATCATCATCAGCAGTCCTACCCCGGATTGTTTCGCACTACAGCACCGATCGTTAGTAACCGACGACGAGAGACACGGGTAACAATTCCATATTTTACCCCGAAGATATGCGGAATTTCCAATTATTTACGCATCTCGTCATTCAAGATCATCTCACCACTCCTATCGGCGGCGCGGCCCGGACAAAAGTGGATATGGTATGATCCTGGTCGGCGACGTTTTCATTTTTCTCCAAGCTCTTATCTTGCGCCTACCTGCTCGCTGTCTCAGCGCGCAGCTTGTGTTTTTGTTTGATTAATGATTTTTGCGCGCTTCTTTTCTTTAGCGATATTTCACATTGACCATGTTTTCGTGTGCATGCATGGAACCCGGCGGGGGGGCGTTCCTGCGATGTTCTCACATGAGCCGCATCCCACCAGCAGCCCGTCCTGCGATTACGCATTTCCAAGGATTTCGCGGAAATTCACCTAGATTTTTTTACCTATATTTCTCATTTTCGCCTAAATTTCGCGCAGATTTTTCGAGAATTTCTCACGAAATCTCACATTTTGCATACATACAAAGGAGTACAATATACAGGCTAACTTTTGAAACATTCATAGTATTAAGAAAATTGGTAATAAGAAAGCAACCATCGATCGTTTGGGGGCACCCGGGCAGGGGGGGCGGTATACGGGCATTCATGTTAAGAGATTCGTTGGCTAGTAGATTGCTCGAGCTAAGAAAGTTCCGATTGTACACATGCGACATGACGAGTTAACGACACAAGCAAACAATGATACATGGCACTACGTAGTTTATTAGCTTTTATTATTTCAAAACATGTTTACAACCTCTTATTATACGTACCTCAGCAACGAAGTCAACATCAAAGCTTTATTATTATACCCGAGCTTCAAATTATATCTACAACCTCTGATTGTACCTCAACATCAAAGCTGACTGCAAGTAGTCTGCTAGGCAGTTATTCTGCTCCTCACCAAACATGTTCGCAAGGAGGGAAAAAACACGTTCACAACACGATGGTGTGCTAAGTCCCAATTGTGTGTGAAACGGTTGGATCTTGGTTGATCTTGGATGGGTCTCACGATTTCGTTGATGACACAGGGTTAACGACGATTCCGGCTGAATTCCTGTGGGCAGACGGCCATAATGATACAATGACCACTCAAAATGCGAAATTTGCCAAATTTCGAATTTCTCCCCCAAATTTCGCGGGCACGAAAATTTGCAGCCTATATTTCTTCAAAAAATTTTGATTTTTTTAGGTACCTAGATTTCGCAAAAAATTTCGCGAAATCCTTGGAAGGCCTTACCTGCGATATATGGATGATTGGAGGCCGTCGGGCGTGTTTGCATCCCGCCTGACGGTTTGGGTTCAATTTCCAACAGGAATTCTTCCTTCCTGAGCAGCGCTCAGTTTTTTGGCAGGTTTATGCTGTGCCTTTTCTGAAGGCGCCAGCAACGGCCATAGTGTATAATTCATGCGGTGCCTTTTCTGAAGCCGCCAGCAACGTTCCTGGCGGCATCTTTCCCTCTGGCCCTACTAAGCTGAAGGGGTGCTTGGAGACCGGCGGGATTCTCCGACGGGTTGGGTTCGATTCCCAACGTCTTTACTAACCAGCGTTTCGTTTTTTGCAGGTTTTGTTTTTTACGCCGAGCATCTTTTTATGCCGCCAGCAGAGTGCTGGCGGCATCCTGTGACTTCCAGCTCTGTTTAGGTTTCGCCGATTATTGATGTTCAGAATTTTAGATTTCCCACCCACTGTTCCGCTGTTGTTTTCAAAACGTCTATTTTGTACGTAGACGCCCACCCGAGGGTGAAATGCGGACAGCAGTTGGCTGTCGGTATTGGGTTCGATCCCCAACGTCCTGACTGATTCGTTGTTCGTGTGCTGCAGGAAACGTTTTGGTTCTGAAGATTTTGGAACGTGCGCTGTGCTCTAGTTTCCTAGTTTAGATTTTCATATCGCCCTCGGGTAGTTGAATCCTTGTATTAGAAACTAGCAGCCTAGTAGTGATAAGTAATTATGCTGATATTTTTTAAGAGAGTACCTGTAATCGGTTGTTCTCTTTGTATCTTTATCCATCTGAAATGCTTGCTTGCTTGCTACTCATGTATGCCTCGTGCTATATGAATGTCCCCAAGTGATCGTATAATACACCTGTGTTTTATGTAATATTCGCGGTACTACTCGTTCAGCAATTTTGTTTTTCAAGTCATAATCGCGGTACTATTCGTTTGTGTCCCCCCTAGCTTAATTTCATTTTCGGAAATTTTCTGTGAATTTTCACGACTGAAATGAGCGTGGCGCGCACGTCTGTCGCACCTGCGACAGACATGAGCGCCACGCTCATTTTTGTCGCACGGTATACTTACAGTTTGTCGCACGGTGCGACAAATAAAATAACCGGTGCGACAAATTTGAAGTGCTTCCGAGGTCCAGTGGACGTGGTCGTTGGCCACTGACTGTTCACTGCAGAATCTGCGAATCCAAAATTAGGGTTCCCAAGCGAAAAGCAAACTTCTCGCAAAATCAAGCAAATCAAACGATGAAAGGGTCAAATTGGGGTAGATTCTCGCGGGGAAAACGTCGCGGTTGTCGCGTGCGATGTCGAAGGTCTAAAAGGTAAATTGGTGGGTAAACTGTGGGTAAGCGTTTCGGCAACTCAAATTGAGACAAAACGAACTGCGCGATGGGTGTGCGCTAAGGTGGGTAGAAGGGATGGTGGGTGCCAAGGTAGGTTTGTCATGGAGAGACTGACTTTCGCCCCCCCATAAATTGGGGGTGACTGTCTTTTCCTGTGTCACCCCGCGCCGTGTAGTGTCACTTGCATCTTGCCAGCCTGTCTGTCGGTCCCTCAGATAGACAATAAAACACTATCCGGTATTTTACTATCTACCTTAGCCCACTACCGGAAGCCCGAACGTAGTCCGTTTCCGCCCCTGCAGTTATATATATATATATATATTCATATATATATCTTTTTCTTCATCAGGTTATGGGCCCACCACGCACCCACCACGTAGACCGTAGGGTGGGTGACCAGGTACGTTCGGTGAGACGGATCTTAAAAAATACAACCAAGAATGCCACCACACAAGTGGTCCAGGCTCATAACCTCACGTGAAGTGTGATATCGGGTCGGAGGATATATATATATATATATAATGAATATATATATATATGTATGCGGGTCAGACAGGCGGCACACGGGCACAGGCAGTGAAACCGACTCTCGGAAGTCTAAGATAGATCATGCAACATAATTGAGGGTTTTGTGCTATCGCCCTATCGGAGACGGAAGGAGCAGAACGGCAATAAGTCACGGCAGTGACACATGCACTGCACTCCGAGTCCGAGGGGGGAAAGCATGAGACAGACCCCCACCTTATGGTGGGGGGGTGAAATCAGTCTCTCCATGACCCACCCTCGCTTTGGTCGGCGCCAAAGCCCAAACGGACCAAGGCATGGTATCGATATTTCGATATTTCAATACTATCGATATTTCGATTAATTTTTATTTATTGATAGGAGTTTGGTACATATCGAAATATTGAATATTGATTGATACCCTTGGACCACTTTTTCATATTGATCGAATACCCCTTGGGGACTTATTCACATTGATCGCATAAGGTAATAATAATAATAATAAAACATTTACGCTAGCAAAGGGGACAAAGTCCTAAGAGTGCGGCGTATCCCTGCAAAGCAGGCTAGTGAAAACACCAGGGTCTACTCCCTCTACTACAGCGCGCCCACAAAAAGGGGCTCAGCCCGCTTGTCAGCGGGGTGGCATCTAGAGAAAAAGCAAAGTGCTAAAAAACACTCTAGAAGATGGAGAAGCAGCCATGGCCGGGTGAGTGGAGGGGTGGCTGATTCTGAGTGGTGGGGAAGGAAGTCGAAGAATTCAGGGGGTTTTTGGAGACGTTGAGAAAGGTGGTCGTGGTGGGCGCGGGGGACCGGGGTGGGGGGGAGGGGAGGGGGACGGCCCCTCCCTTGGGGACTCGTTGCCGGGAGTTTACACTCCCAGCTCCCAACCCATCCAATATTGCAAGTCTTTGAAAAATTATTGCAAGAGAGTTTGAAGGAAATCGTTTGACTGTTGAACGGCTTCTGACATGGTTTGACATGGTTTCATTGCTTGACATGGTTTGACATGGTTTCATTGCTTGGAATGTCAACTGTGTGTGGGTCAGTGTTTAAGGTGGTGGTTGTGCTTAATTTAAACACGTCTCGCCTGTTTTTGGTGTGTTGCCTGCAAACTCTTGAGAGTTTTTTGAGAAGTGGTTTAATCTTACCACGGGGTACACCTATCGTGTTGAGAACGGAACCAAAAAGAGGGGGGAGGTGTCCCATGAGTGTAAGAGCTTTGGGCCATTTCACAGTGCTCATGAAGGTCTTGGAATTTGCATCGGTGATTGTCGTGTCGTAGTGGCCACCATAATAGGACTCATTATCACTCTGACGGTAAGGAGGGTCTTGAGTAGGCCATGGACGGAGTGAAAAGGGAAGTACTTCGTCCCTTTCGTTCATAACTTCTTTCCAAATATCAGTGCTAACTCCTGTGTATTCAAGTCTCTTCTTCGTGACCTTAGACTTGGGAAGGACGTTGAGAAACCATCTGACAATCTTTTTCTGCGTAGACCTCCAGTAAGGTCTTATGATACCTCCAGGTCACTTATTCATGCGCTATAGCAGAGGGAGTAGCCCCTGGTGTTTTCACTAGCCTGCTTTGCAGGGATACCGCACTCTCAGGACTTTGTCCCCTTTGCTAGCGTAAATGTTTTATTATTATTTATTCATATCGATCGATCATACATAATTAAAGTGCGGTGATTGGCCATATCGATTAATCGATACTCAGATTGATTAATCGATCTTATATTACCCGAATACTGGATTTGTGTTGGCCAGATCAACACCATTCATCCATTTGTGGCATATTCCATAGCAAGGACTTCCCAAACTAAGGTAGGATGCAGGGAACATATCAACCCCCTATGGCCGGTCCGTGGCCGTACGATGAGGGCTGTGGCCGAGGTTTGGCCGAGGGTGCTTTTGCTTGTTGGCCGAGACGAATTATGTAAAATTTTGAAATTTTCCCCGAAAATTTGCGAATTTTATGATAATGCCATACTTAAAATTAAAATTTTGCGCCTGCGGCGGGCAATTTTTGATCTTGGCCGGGTTGGCCGAAACTTGGCCGATGGAAATTTTGAGTGTTGGCCGTACGACATAAAAGTTTGATATGTTCCCTGGTAGGATGGCGCGCCAGTTTTTAGTTGTGCCTGCTACTACGGCAGGTGTAGAGCGCGCCTTCTCCAAGGTCGGGGCCATGCATTCTGACTTAAGGAAGTGCTTGAGTGAAGGCATAATTGAGCATCCCATGATGGCATGTCTCAACATTGTAGAGTTCTAGACTCATTATATAGTATTGTTGTTCATATTTTTTCATTCCTGCCCTGCCCTTGTTTTTTTTCGCCTTTCCTGTGACATCGTCACTCTAGACATATCGATATATTGATATATCGATAAGTGCAAAATAGTGTTCACTTATTGTTGATGTGAAAGCTGATAATATAGTGATATATTAGCTTGCACTGTAAAATGTCAAGGCAGTGAGGCAGAGCTTCTCGGTTCGGCTAAGTCAGATTAAACTGGGAGATACACAGTTTTAAGCTAGCGGACGGACCGTGACACTGACACACGAGCGGAGATAGACAGCAGGCACTGCAAGTGACATCCGAGCAGGCGAGGGGTGACATAGGGCACCACTGACCTCCCCCCTTATGGGGGGTGAGAGTCAGTGTTCCCATGACACCACCTCACCCCGAAGGTGGGAGGTGCACTGCAGGGCCAGCCGGTACTCCCGGGCAGCAGGCGGCTAGAAGAAATGTAATGTTTCTCAGCTACTAGTCAACTCGTGATGTGCCAATTTAGGGGTCTCAATCTAGGGTTTGAAGCTGAGTGCCAATCACGACTCCAGCTCCTGGAATGTGCGGCACCCAAACAGGTGAAGATCGGAGTGCTGGCCAGTCGGTGTCCTCATCCTGGAAGGCCAGGGCGGCACCGACGGGCTCATCCGGAAGCGGTGGGGCAAGGTCCTCAGCCGCAGGCACCACCAGAGCATCGCCGTCGTCATCGTCAATCGTGTCACCACCACCAGGTGCAGGCAGCAAGAGCCGCACGGACTTGAATGCCGCATCAACGGGCACAGCAGGTGGGGCAGGGGCGGTGTCAGCAGGCGGCGGGTCGAGCGGCGGGCGAGGCGGAGCCGGCTTGGAGGTGACCAGGTGCTTGTTGTTGGCGAAGGCCTCGATGCACACGAAGGGGCAAGCACCACGAGTGTCGGGATGAGCATCTGTGACACCCCACACGCGGAAACAGACAGCACACGGATAACCAGTACCAGACCACTTAAGGTATAAGGCAGTGGGGGTGTCGGCCACGCCCACTTCCCATCAAGCGGCGTGTCGGACTGCTTCTTCGCGCGGAGTGCCATGGCCGTAGGGCGGCCGGGCGGGTCAGGGGTCTGGGGCTTCTGGGTGGCGGTCTTAGGGCGGTACCCAGAACCCTCGGACCGAGTGTCGGGGCTCGGCGGGGACGAAAGTGTGGCCAGGGGGCTTTCGTCCCGAAATGCGAGACGGATGCGGAGCGCGAGGCGGTCAAAAGTAAAGATGTGACCTGACCGTAATTCGCGGAGCACCACCAGGTACAGTGGGGCGACGTACGGACTCTTCTTGGCGGACTCGGACAGGATGTGCCAGAGGTCAGCAACGCGGTCGGAGTCGGAGTACGCAGGCTTGAGCTTGTGGTGACGTTCACAAAGGCGTCGAATCGTAGCCAGCTGTGGAGCTGGGTCTACGGTCTCAGAGAGGACGACGGCCCTCATCTGGGTCCAGTAGCGCATACCATCGGCGTCGCGCACGCCCTCGACCTCGTAGCGAAGTCGCTGGAGTGCATAACGGCCGTCAGCGGGATGGGTACGCGCACACTCGTGGTAGACAGATAATGCGTTACCACGAAGGGGGTGAGGCAGGAGGCAGAACAGGCTCTCGTTCACAGTAGAGTGATAGAAATCGTAGTCGTGCTCCAGGTCAAGCAGCTTGGCCGACTCCGCGTCAGAGATCGGGAACATGACGTGAGCCAGTCCAGCGGTGAAGGCAGCGAAGTCAGCGTCGGCGGTGGCGTTGTCAAAGGTGTAACCAGCGGGAAGCTTGAAACCAGCGGACTTGAGGAAGCTCACGAGGTCACTCCCATACGTAAAAGCGTAAGAAAGTTGATCACGAAACTCCTCCTCGCGGCCCTCCTCCACAGGCGTAGTCACCAAAACGTCAGGGTCATTGAAGAAATCAAAAGCTGTTGGGGCTTCAATCGTAGATGTCGGTTTTGCACGCAAGGACGAAGTCCCAACGATGCGGCGGGGTCGAGCACTCGAAGATGGTGAAGAGTGCGAAGCCGTCGGTGACGGGGATGGTGACGCACCAGCGCGTGTGCGTGCAGCACGAAGCGCGGAACCAATCGTCTCACGTCGGGCGGAAGTCATGTCGGGTAAAAAGTAATGTCGGTCCAGTTGATCGGAAACGCACAAAAAAGTGCGCTGTAGTGTCGGTACTAAGGTAAATGTCGGTAATAAAAAAATGTCGGTACTAGGGTGACCTATGCGAAGGCAAGGAGGTCGAATGTCGGGTTGAAGTGTCGGTACTAATAGAAATGTCGGTACTAATTTGAAGTGTCGGATAGAATCGCAGGGCGCGAAGCGGACGGAAGACAAGAAAAACACCTCTGAACCGGCGTAGGTGGGTCCAGACCTGATGTGAAAGCTGATAATATAGTGATATATTAGCTTGCACTGTAAAATGTCAAGGCAGTGAGGCAGAGCTTCTCGGTTCGGCTAAGTCAGATTAAACTGGGAGATACACAGTTTTAAGCTAGC
>LGRX02017911.1:0-16886 GCA_001247695.2 Cymbomonas tetramitiformis
CTCGGGCTGCGTGACGCGCCGCCGCCCCGCCAGGCACACCAGACGCATGGTGCCTGGGAGTAGCGCGCAGCGTGTGCACCGCGTCCAGGCGCATCGGGCCTCCTTGCAGAGGTTGATGCGCGTGCCTGGGAGCAGCACACCGCGCACGCATGCCCCGCCGCCGAGCGCGGAGCGCGGCACCCACACTCGGGGTGCGCTGATGAGGCCGGCGAGCCCCAAGCTCCGGGCGAGTGCACCCGTCTCGACGGGACGCATCGTCACGCGCGTGCAAGGAGGCCCACCCTTGCATGCGTGTCGCCACGAGGTGAGCACACCGAGGTGCTCACCCGCGCCCTCCCCTTAGGGCCACCGAGAGTGAAGCGTCCGGGAGCGGACCGCTTTTCTTTTGGGGGGGAGAGAGCGCGCCGCGAGTGGCAGATGGTAGCCACCGCGAGCGCGCCAGGCGCACCGCCGTGAGGCAGCAGCTCTCGCTGTGCTGTCTCGGGCTGCGTGACGCGCCGCTGCCCCGCCAGGCACACCAGACGCATGGTGCCTGGGGGTAGCGCGCAGCGTGTGCACCGCGTCCAGGCGCATCGGGCCTCCTTGCAGAGGTTGATGCGCGTGCCTGGGAGCAGCACACCGCGCACGCATGCCCCGCCGCCGAGCGCGGCACCCACACTCGGGGTGCTGATGAGGCCGGCGAGCCCCAAGCTCCGGGCGAGTGCACCCGTCTCGACGGGACGCATCGTCACGCGCGTGCAAGGAGGCCCACCCTTGCATGCGTGTCGCCACGAGGTGAGCACACCGAGGTGCTCACCCGCGCCCTCCCCTTAGGGCCATCGAGAGTGAAGCGTCCGGGAGCGGACCGCTTTTCTTTTGGGGGGGAGAGAGCGCGCCGCGAGTGGCAGGTGGCAGCCACCGCGAGCGCGCCAGGCGACAGGTGCGAACCTGTATAATCCATCCACCTGAGCAGTGGCTCTAGCCTCGGCATAGCCAGGCGACAGGTGAGAACCTGTATAATCCATCCACCCGAGCAGTGGCTCTAGCCTCGGCATAGCCAGGCGACAGGTGAGAACCTGTATAATCCATCCACCAGAGCAGTGGCTCTAGCCTCGGCATTGCCAGGCGACAGGTGAGAACCTGTATAATAATCCATCCACCAGAGCAGTGGCTCTAGCCTCGGCATAGCCAGGCGACAGGTGAGAACCTGTATAATCCATCCACCAGAGCAGTGGCTCTAGCCTCGGCATAGCCAGGCGACAGGTGAGAACCTGGATAATCCATCCAACAGAGCGGTGGCTCTAGCCTCGGCATAGCCAGGCGGCAGTTGGAGATCTGGATAAAAGCTCTGCGCATCCGAGGAGGCGGTAGGGGTTTAAAACCTTTCCTCCGGGCCGGCATCCCGAGAACTGTCAGGTAATTGGCAAACCTATTGTCATCACCTGTAAGTGTACCGTGTTGGAAGGTTTGAAACCTTGAGCGTGGTAATGGATGTGAGATCTCGAGCCTTGGGGGAGCCTGGTAGTGCAGATGGCAGACCGGTGAGAGGCCGACCCTTGTGCTTAAGAGGTTGATCTCCTTATTGCGGTGTGTCTTGGGAAGTGTAATGTCATCCCAGACAACAGGCGGCTGAGACCTGTATAATCATCCTGAGCAACAGTAGAAGATCTGTATAAAAACTTTACTGGTCCGACGTGGTCAGCGTGGACGTGACCTTCCCTAAGGGGGGGGGAGTTGTGCTAGGAGGCAAGCACAAGAGCAAGAAAAACGGCTAAGTACAAAACGCAAGAGTACTCAGTACGGAGTACAGTAGGACCGATCAGAATGATGTTGATGTGAGGTGCCTAGCCTGTTGTACGGAGTACTCAGTACAGTTGAGTTATGGAGAGAGTTCCTGAATGCATAAGAACTCTAAGTGTAACCAGTTTCGGAGATGAGAACTGAACTGAGAATTGTAAGCCGTAACTGCTGTAAAAAGCATAGCTATAAAGATTTACGAAACCGAAGTCTTGTAGTAATAACTTGAAGGATTTACGAAACCGAAGTCCGATAGTTGACCATACGTAAGCATACCTCGTGCGGTCGTTTAATAAGTGTAGAATAGTATAAGCCCGAAAGTGTAAAGAAGAGAAGAAACTGGAGTGGTAGCCTCCTACAAAAATCTGGAAGGCGCGTCGATAGGGTTTTGTGGGTGAAAGGTAACTTTTCGAAAAATTAACCAAATCAAGCGATGGAGAAGTCAAATTGGGGTAGAATTCGACGGGGAAAACGGTGGTGACGTCAAAAACGTCGTACGGTAAACCAGTCACCCGGCAGCAGAGGCGCTGCTGGCCAGAGTGTTGAAGGACGTTGGGGAGACACGCCTGGAACGAAGCAGGATGCCAGAATTACGGTAAAAGTTGGAACGGATAAGAGCGGATTTGAACGGCAAAGTAAACCACCAATCACAAACGGTAGGCGGAGTACTCGAACGGGCAAAGACGGTAACGGAGATGTCTTCACACCGCTGACGGATAGGAACGAAGTAAGATGCCAAAATCTCGGCAAAAGTGGTAACGGATAAGAACGGATTGAACGGGAAAGTAAACCACCAATCACAAACGGTAGGCGGAGTACTCGAACGGGTAAAGACGGTAACGGAGATGTCTTTAAACCGCTGACGGATTAGAACGGATAAGTACGGACGTAGAATCGGCGATGAGGCCGAAGCGAGTAAAATGTTGTGAGCACCACTAGCGCGGTACGGGACCGATAACCTTATAGGAAGAATGATCTGGCTATATATTTATAACGGGTAAAGATATAGGCAGTAAAGCACAGAAAACACGCAGGGCCGGGTGCTCGGAACGGTGATAACATAAAACTGATAAGTTAGGCTAACTAGCAGGCTAACTGGCAGGTCACGGATCGGTGTCACGGCTAACTGGGTGTCACATGTCACACACACGGCGAGGGGTGAAACAGGGAGAAGCAGGCCCCCATACAGTGGGGGGGAAATCAGCTTCCCCGTGAAAATGTTTTGATCGACTACACCTGATATCCCCTAGTTCTTTTCGCTCATTGTTACAGTTCGTGCGTGATGTCTGTTCATGTGCGTTCATACGGATAGTGTCTGTTCAGGAGAATTGAGATACTTTTCCCTTGTCCGTCATGCATGAAAGATGCTCTTGGCATGACTTATCGTGACATTTTGCGACTGCTACTGCTTCAGGAATGTCATACGAGAAATCGGATCTGTTCCGCTGACGTGGGAAAATCGCCGGAAAGAATTGCTGTTTTTTCATTGGATCCTGAAATGACAAATTTGGCACAAGACCGGTCAATCCTCGAGTCTTACAAAAAGTGGTACCTAGAGTTCTCGATCTGTTCGATGTGACTTAACCCAGTCGCGCGGTCGTCAGTGTCACTGGATTCCCTTAAATGCGACCTTGGGGTGGGTGGTCATCAATTAAAAAACAAAACCTTCAATTTAACCTTTATTTTATTTTTATTATTTTAATTTATTTTCAATTCAACCTTCTGTTCATGAGTATGCTGCCGCGGCGCAGTTCGCGGCGCAGTGATTTCAATGGCTGATCCGTGGCGCATCGTACGGTCATAAATGGAAATATGGAAATGAAAATATGAACACAGAAAGTCTGAAATGAAAGCCAAAGGCGAAACGCTGCGCACAAGACAAACGGTGCGTTCGCGTTCTTGGAGCGTCCATCTATCATCACACACAGCCTTGAGAAAAAAACTTTCCCCTTAACAGTAGGAGCCTTCTCAACAGACGAGAGGTGCACGCAGCGTCGTACTCATCCCGCGCATTTCATTGCGGCTGTTTGGTATCACCGTTTACCTGTTTTCGTTGTCCTGTTTCTGGCCTCAATCTACTTGCAATCTTCTTTTACATCCCCCTGCCGCTATCGCACTGACCACACTTCCCCAGCACTTCAAGGACGATTGAGATCCCGCACAGAAGCCAGAAATGGAACAACTGGAGCTGGATATATTGCTAGAAATGAAATTAAGTGACAATTTAAGTGAATTTTGCCAAACACGTTCATCTATTCCTGGGAGTTGTCGTGACGGGTTATGTGGCGTTTAGACTGAGATATGCACAGTACCGCGCCAGTGCTTGAGATCTCGGTTTTAGGTTTCGAACGTTTACGAGACGGCACGGACTCGGCGGTGTCGAGGAAGGCGGCCAATTGCCGCTTGAAGTCGAGGACCATCGTCCGTAAGTCCGCGATCTCACTCGTCGCGTCCGATCCACCAACGTCCCTCTCCATGAAGTGCGTGCCGTGGGAGTACCGGTGTGCGGATGCGGTGGCGGTGCCCGCCCGCACGTGCTCGCCGTATGTAGCACTCCCGCACCCACTGCTGAATAGTGAGTAGGTCGTGGGCGGCTCGTTGGTCGTGAAGAAGCAAACGGGACACCACCGGCTGGTAGAAGGTGGCGTCGAGGGCTTTGATGAAAAGGGACTTCACGTCCTCGTCCTGAAGCGTCGACCTACCGTCCTCGCAGCTTTGAGCGCGGCGTTGAAGTCCTCAATGGGTCCATGAGGGTCCACGCCCGCAGTGATGCGGACGGCGAACATGTCCGCTTGCCCCTGGAAGGGGTCACCAATCGGGATCATCCGACGGGCGAACTCGAGCAGGACACGCTTACCGTCTGCCGGGAAGCTGGCGTGGGACGAGTCCATCCAGTCCGCTGCGGGCGACGAGGGGCAGGGGAGAAGTCCTATCGCGATTGACCGGCCCCTGGCCGAGAGAGTCTCCCAAAAAGAGGGTTTGGCCGAAGATCGGCCGAACGAATTTTGACCCTTAAGTATGCAAAAAGATGTTAAAACAAGAAAAAAACAAATGTTTTCTCGAAAATTGGCCGAAAGGCCTCCGGAGAGGACTTCTACCCTGACGAGGGGTCGATCAGCAGCTCGAGCGTGGAGAACAATAAATTGTTGGCTTCCACGCGGACGGCCAAAGTAGCGTCGTCCAGCGTGAAGAGCGGAAAGAACCCGATGTCCTCAATGACGAATGTTGTCTGCAGGGCAGAGACCATTTTTGTGAAGATGGCCGCCGCGTGGGACTCCGCACCGGAAAATCTCCCCTCTTTGCCGTCGAACAACTTGCGTTGGACGTGCTTCGCTACCTTCATGTCGAAGTGCTCTCGTTGCAACGTGCGTACCGATGCCAAAAATGTAGCTCCCGCCGAATTAGCGGGCGGCTGTGCCGCTGGCGGAGTCGCGGGTGTGTTGGCATGCCTGGCAGCAACGGAATCAAAAATCGTGCTTAATGTGCGGCGGCGATTCGCCATGCTAGCCGTCGATCTAGTAGAAGCGACCATGATGAAGAAGACTATAGGGGTGGAGTGAGGCAAGAAGACGTGGAAAAAATTGCGGCAGTCTCGGGCGGCCAAGAAATGCGGCGGGTCGTCGATACGGCTGCCGTGAGAGAGCAGCAATTCCGAGAAGTCGTGTGGTAGATGGCGGCCAATACGAAACGGTGTGGTAACCAACCAGGATACGTAAACCAATCCAACGTTAAATCCCGTAGAAAAATGTCCTCAAAGGCCTACAGCTCGCCGTAAATCAACCCATAAATCTTAGGCCATACCCGCGACTGCCGGCACTCCCACGCGCGGAGCGCCTCACTCCATCCCAAGCGTCTGGCTTTAGCCAATCATCCTGGCGTTGTCGCAGTGGCTAAATAAAGCGTAAGTGGGGCCAAACCTGTCAAATATATAGTTTGGTGTGAATAACTAGATAACTGGAGATAAACCCTGAGTTAGGGGTTTCGTGATCAAAACGGTAAAAGGCTCAGATTGATAAAAGAGGTATACATAAATACTAACGGGTGTTTCCCGCCTACTGGTGACGGTCACCCAGCCTACTATAGGAAGTGACAAATGACAGTCTTATTTATTGTCGGTGTGTCACATCCAGCAAGATTCACTTTGCTCCTATCTGATATTTTCGTCTCACCGGACAACCCGGCAACACTCGACTGGAGTGAATTGCCCAAACAATCGTTGAACGGTTTGCAGGAACAACTTTCAGCTGCTGAAGTCTTGAACGCTCTTTCCCTGCTGAGCTGCTCTTGGGCTATACACACGACGTCACAGAAAAAATGAAGACGACGCCAGTAGAAATTTACGGAAGACGTTTTCGATCTGCCACGTTGACTTGGAGTGGCGTTGATCTGCAGTTGTCGCAGAAACCGTTTTGCGCGCGGAGTTGAGATGGTGTCACCACGTTCAGATGATCTATTGAGGCTTGAATTCTTTTAAAGATTTTACGAGATCTTTCATTATTTTAGGCCACCCGACACAGGGTAGCTTCTTCTTTTGAAAAAGGCCAGCAGCAGCTGATGGGAGATACCAACATACTGCCGCACGCTCTGCTGAGGTTGTGGGAGGCCAAAAGAAAACGAATTTGGGGGTGCTTGGAAGCCTATGTGGTTGTGAAACTACACCGGTCGGGTTCGATTCCCGACACGCCCGCTGACAGCCGTCCTTTGTGCAGCAGGTATGCGAGGGATGCCCGAGCGAAGACGGGATAGCTGGCGTGTAGCACAGCGTCACGACCGGTAACTTCGAACTTGCCATCAGCTGTTCAGCTGTAGTGATAATTTTACACTGCAGGCAAGTAAAATTTGGGGGAAATTGTGGATGGGGTATGAAACATGGGATTGAACCTCAGTGCGTGCTCGGAATGAGGACTGCAAGCTGACATTACTTCCCGACGTGTCCCTGAAAGTGTTCTAAGTTTGGGGACCCCGTCATATCTCGAAAATTCCAGCTTTTTAAGATTGATTTTCACGCGTAAAGAGCTTTATTCGTGCTCCTTTCCTGTTGTGGAATGAGCACCTGTTCACTGAAATGTTGACGGTGTTCTTTGCCGCAGGAAAACGTGAACACTTTCGAAGTGCTTGGGGAGGGGGAAAAGTGCTGGCGACCGCTTCAGGTGCGTAGAATGATACGCATATCGCATCCTAAAATCTTTTATGGTGGTGCCCTTTTGCACCTTGGCCGGCATCGCATCAGAATCGAGCTGGACTGTTATTTGGAAAAAGCATAGCGGCCCGATACTCGGTAGAGTGAATAAAGGGTATGTATTGCGTATTTTTTTCTACGTGCTAGCCCTAGAACGTTGCTTGACACGGTGGTGTGGTTGCGGGTTTTTTACAGGTGCCTTGGTTGGTACACATCCACCCCTCAGAAGATCTACTGCTGAGCTGGTACGCGTTCCGCTCGTCGGTCTAGCGAAACCAAATAGATAGTTTGTAGTACACCTGACCACACTCCAAAGTTTCAGTTGGAAGAGGCTTGTATGCGCTTAGCTAGTCACAATCCCGGTTTCGGTTTGGGTTTGGCAAAAACCCTGAATTACGGCCGGCCGGAATAGCATCAGACTGAGCTCGGATGCTGTGTACGGACCATATATTGGCCCGAAACTTCACATAGTGTCTAAGGTGTATGTTTTGAGTACTTTTTGAACGCTTAACTCCCTGAGTGTTGGTGGATACCGCGGTTTGCTTTTGTTTTTTGACAGGTTCCATTTTGCGCACGTCCAACCCTTTTGAAGACATCCAGTTGAGCTGGAACGCATTTTGTTGGGCAGTCATGCGAAAAACTTCAGATACGTAGCGGAACAATATAGATAGGATAGAAATATTTCACGGATACAGCTTGAGTAGACTTGCACAGGCATAGGAATTCGCTTGCCCTGTTTCGGTTTGGTTTGGGCAGAAACCCTGCATCACTGCCGGCCGGATTAGCATCGTACCCGAACGTACATGCAATCTGATAACCATGAGTAACCCTGAAGCTGTGTAAAGTGTCTTAGGAATATGTTTTGAGTATTTTTCTGAACGCGGAAGTTTCTGAGTGGTGGTCGCTGCCGTGGTGTGGTTCTGTTATTTGACAGGGATCGTGGCGCTCTCGGAAGGTCCCCAGTTGAGCTAGAATCATTTTGCTGAGAGGCCGTGTACAAAACATAGCTAGTCAGCATAGTTTGTGTATTAGGTGCACTTTAAGTTTTCTTTGAGGGGGTAGTACGGGGAGCTTGGATCTCTCGGCTTCGGTCAGAACCCGAACCCACTAGCACGCTTATTCATGCTACTGCATTCATCATAGCATCCCGTGTCGGTGTAGTTTTTTGGTGCAGATTGTTACCAATAGGCTTGTGGTGTGAACTTATTGTTCACCTTAATATTATTGCTCCCCATAGTGCCGGAGTGAAGTAAGTAAAAAATGAATGATTGTGAAGTGCAGTTCCTGAATAGTCTTGCTTCATGCCCTCCTAGTGTTAGATGAGTATGGAAATTGCCACATAATGGGTAGCAATCCTGAGTTGCCAAGTCCACCAAACTTAACTTAGTAATCAAACCTGGTTTGCCACATAAATGTGGACTCTTGCTATGCATATGCTCGATCAATAGTATTCGCACCATCATAATGGCTTCGCGCGGGAAATACCTACATGTTTTCAAACAACAAAAGCAGTGCGGTAACCATAGAATTACACGAAACTGACATTACCATTCGAAAGAGCACCATCGAAAATGGTATAGAGCACTTCATAACGACCATATGTATATATTGTAGCAACGACAACCATGAAAAACCCTAAGTGCTATGAAACCCTAAGTGTAGGGGTGCCATGTGACAAATATGTAGGTGACTGGTAAGATATTTGTATCATACCTTTGTAATGAGATCCCTCGTGATATGGCAATACCGTGCATGCATAGAATATGTTATTTGCGGTGTGTTGTACTGCACTGTGAACTTAACATTACGATAAGACCGCAATGCATCCGTGGTCCAACAAAGGATGGAACCTGGAAAAACTTGTGTGGTATTAACAAAACACATCCAGAGCAAATCTAAAATAATCTTCTGCACACACAATTATCGTCATTACTGCACAATATGATCGATCAAGTATCTCAATAACAGATCCGTATGGTATCCGTATGGTATGGAGAAAATCATATTACTCTATTCATATTTTTTTTCATCTCCAAATTTGGCTACCCAAAATCAGCACCTGTATTCTTTCACAAGTTGTCATTTAGATTCAAAGCACTCCCACCTGCATCAGAAACACCAATCACAACCGTGAATGTGTGATATTAGCTCAACAGAAGAGCGCCAAGCTAAAGCTTAGAGGACTCAGTTCAAATCTGGGATATCACTTCAACAAGTAGCCAGGGCTGCATAGTGACCTGCGATGTTCACGAAGACTTCCTTTTAACGGGACAGCACCAATCCCACTCTACTTTCAGCAAACCAACATAAAATATCTTCAGGACAAATATTGTGAAGACTGGCGGCACGCAAAGTGTAAACAAATACTCCATATATTGTGACGGAACTGGCTCGGTGCGCGCAGATGCAAATCGTGTTTCCATCTGAATATGCCCACGGTTAAATAATGCTGCAGTTCGGATTTGCGCTGACGCACTGCAAACGTTCCGTTGCCTGCGCTTTCGGCTAATGCTCGGCGACAGAGCATATAAAGATCCTTGCGAACTGGCTCGGTGCGCGCAGGCTGGGAAAGATGCAGTCGAGTTTCCGTCTGAATACACCCACGGCTAAAGAATGCTGCTGTTCGAATTTGCGCTGACGCACCGCAAACGTTCCGTTGCCTGCGCTTTCGGCTAATGCTCGGCGACAGAGCATATAAAGATCCTTGCGAACTGGCTCGGTGCGCGCAGGCTGGGCAAGATGCAGTCGAGTTTCCGTCCGAATACGCCCACGGCTAAAGAATGTTGCAGTTCGAATTTGCGCTGACGCACCGCAAACGTTCCGTTGCCTGCGCTTTCGGCTAATGCTCGGCGACAGAGCATATAAAGATCCTTGCGAACTGGCTCGGTGCGCGCAGGCTGGGCAAGATGCAGTCGATTTTCCGTCCGAATACGCCCACGGCTAAAGAATGTTGCAGTTCGAATTTGCGATGACGCACCGCAAACGTTCCGTTGCCTGCGCTTTTGGCTAATGCTCGGCGACAGAGTATATAAAGAACCTTGCGAACTGGCTCGGTGCGCGCAGGCTGGGCAAGATGCAGTCGATTTTCCGTCCGAATACACCGATATTGAGAAATTGTTGCAGGCAAAACTTTCGATACCTTCCGGAGGCAAATTCACATTTGGTTCCTTGAGGAACAATCAACACTTCATTGAGCGCAGTCTATCGTGAATGTTGTTCGATTCGGCTTCTCGTTGGAGCTGCGACGCAGGTGGAACTGCTTACTACGCATGCTTTGTATATATATGATGTTTGGAATTGCAAGAACAAATGTTATAGGAAGAATGATCTGGCTATATATTTATAACGGGTAAAGATATAGGCAGTAAAGCACAGAAAACACGCAGGGCCGGGTGCTCGGAACGGTGATAACATAAAACTGATAAGTTAGGCTAACTAGCAGGTCACGGATCGGTGTCACGGCTAACTGGGTGTCACATGTCACACACACGGCGAGGGGTGAAACAGGGAGAAGCAGGCCCCCATACAGTGGGGGGGAAATCAGCTTCCCCGTGACACCACCTCACCCCGAAGGTGTGAGTGGACATCCCGAAGCAAGCAAACCCTAAATCCTAACCCAAGTTACTAGAACGTTTAGGCCTAAGGGGCCTTTCTCAACCCAACTAGAAGCACATCCGTGCATGGGGCGTTGCCTAAATTCCTAGTACATAGGGCAAGCATCTACAAGCCGCGGCGTGATTGCGGAATGGCGGCGGCGGAGTTCTCGATTGCAGAAGTCCTCGAGCGCCACGAAAACGATGAATCAGCCAATGCCCACGCGGTGCCAAAGCCAAAAGCGGCCTGGCACCACCAGAGCGAATGCGTCGCTGAAGAGGGGATAGGGAGGTGGAAGGTGGAAAATGCGGTGAGGGAACGCGATCGAGGCCATGGGGAGGAGCTCGAAAGGGATGATGGAGAGGGGCGAAGTGGGCGTGGCAACATCACCACACACCACTAGATGGTCAAGAGGTGGGGTGCAAGGCGAGGGCGAAGGGGGTGGAGGGACGAAGTCGAAGGAGTCAAAGCACTCGTTGTTGATGGCGAACGCGATGGACTCGAGCTTGGTGCTTGGTGTGTAAGCACCACCAGGCACCACCAGACCACAATCCAAGGGAAGATGTCGTTGTCGAAGCAAGTCCAGTGCAGACCGAACTGCGGCCATGCGCGCACGCTGGCGTAGCGAGGCCATGATGTCAGCGGCTGCAAAATCTGGAAGGCGCGTCGATAGGGTTTTGTGGGTGAAAGGTAACTTTTCGAAAAATTAACCAAATCAAGCGATGGAGAAGTCAAATTGGGGTAGAATCCGACGGGGAAAACGGTGGTGACGTCAAAAACGTCGTACGGTAAACCAGTCACCCGGCAGCAGAGGCGCTGCTGGCCAGAGTGTTGAAGGACGTTGGGGAGACACGCCTGGAACGAAGCAGGATGCCAGAATTACGGTAAAAGTTGGAACGGATAAGAGCGGATTTGAACGGCAAAGTAAACCACCAATCACAAACGGTAGGCGGAGTACTCGAACGGGCAAAGACGGTAACGGAGATGTCTTCACACCGCTGACGGATAGGAACGAAGTAAGATGCCAAAATCTCGGCAAAAGTGGTAACGGATAAGAACGGATTGAACGGGAAAGTAAACCACCAATCACAAACGGTAGGCGGAGTACTCGAACGGGTAAAGACGGTAACGGAGATGTCTTTAAACCGCTGACGGATTAGAACGGATAAGTACGGACGTAGAATCGGCGATGAGGCCGAAGCGAGCTAAATGTAGTGAGCACCACTAGCGCGGTACGGGACCGATAACCTTATAGGAAGAATGATCTGGCTATATATTTATAACGGGTAAAGATATAGGCAGTAAAGCACAGAAAACACGCAGGGCCGGGTGCTCGGAACGGTGATAACATAAAACTGATAAGTTAGGCTAACTAGCAGGCTAACTGGCAGGTCACGGATCGGTGTCACGGCTAACTGGGTGTCACATGTCACACACACGGCGAGGGGTGAAACAGGGAGAAGCAGGCCCCCATACAGTGGGGGGGAAATCAGCTTCCCCGTGAAAATGTTTTGATCGACTACACCTGATATCCCCTAGTTCTTTTCGCTCATTGTTACAGTTCGTGCGTGATGTCTGTTCATGTGCGTTCATACGGATAGTGTCTGTTCAGGAGAATTGAGATACTTTTCCCTTGTCCGTCATGCATGAAAGATGCTCTTGGCATGACTTATCGTGACATTTTGCGACTGCTACTGCTTCAGGAATGTCATACGAGAAATCGGATCTGTTCCGCTGACGTGGGAAAATCGCCGGAAAGAATTGCTGTTTTTTCATTGGATCCTGAAATGACAAATTTGGCACAAGACCGGTCAATCCTCGAGTCTTACAAAAAGTGGTACCTAGAGTTCTCGATCTGTTCGATGTGACTTAACCCAGTCGCGCGGTCGTCAGTGTCACTGGATTCCCTTAATCCCCTGGGTAGGGTGCAGTGAGGTTTCATTTTCGATGTTCTGTGACAAAACCGAATAACTGTCGCAAATCAGAATTTATTGTTAAGCATATGGCATACTTTGATGCTAATTTACGTATTCTTATTGGATATATTACCCCTACAAGTGCTATATCCCTGTGTAGGTCTGCTCAAGGAGCGTCCAACGGTATCGCGATATTCGGTCAACGGAGATCGAGACGAAAAGTTTGAGCAGTCACACGCGTGCCATCACAGAGTTGCCAACACCAACATCTAAGTTGGGGGCTGCCCTCTGAAAAAAAAGGTCTGTTTCTTCGCTTATGGCCTGTTAGTTTCCATGCAGGATAGAAAGCGTAAAAGTACGGATGATATATTGATAGAAATTCCTCAGCCAGAGGATATCACAGACCCCATAGACCTCCTGGTAGCTTACGCCAAACTCTGTCCTATCGAGGACAAACCGACACGCAGCGATGTTCAAGAGCTCGTTGATGATGTTAACGGCCGCGAGTTGGCTGCAGATGAGGGTGACTGGAGCAGGCGCAACATTTTCTACAAGCAGATTCCTCACTGGAGACAAGTGGTATGTGTTGCTTTCCTTACATCGTTTGTTGCATGCACTATCTTTCAGCTGCTGTGGTATTCCTGTTCGTTCTTGTTTCAACCCTAGGAACCTCCCTGAAAGGATGGATGTTCGTTGGTTTTTCCGTCGTTTTTTCCGCAGAGGGGCAAAAAGAATCGGGCTCCACATCCACCTTGGGTGGAGAACGTTGTGCGCACGCTATGGCCAGGCATTGACCCAAAGAAGGGCGCTTACTGTGGTTTCCAAAATAAGTAGCCTCTGCGTTTCTTCTGCCCTCAAAGAACATGCCACGAAACAAGAAACGAGCTTCCGATCAGGACAGGATGCGCGCTCTGAATGAGGCGAGGCTTAGAGGCAGCGATAGCACGAATGTCACTGCTGGAATACCCGACGTGCAGTCGGTTCAAACGGCTGCTTCAGTTGCACACACACCAGCCTCCACCCCTACGCTTGCTGATGCCATGCCAGGTCCATCTTCGCCTGTTCGACAAATTTCTGATGCCCTGGCAGATGCAGCACCGGCAGATGCAGCACCGGCAGATGCAGAACCGACGTCTCCTATGCCAACACCGTTATCCCCACCCATAGCAACGAAAGTTGCTAGCGGCCGGCTGCGTCGTTGTTTCAACGCGGTCAAGAGATTCCTGCCTACAGGAAATGTAAGGTTTTTTCTTTCACTCATTATAGTATTCTTCTCGCCTGTCTTTCTCGTTCCGTTTGTCTAATTGACTGCGTTCGTTTACACAGGTGCGAGCAGCAAAGGTGCCAAGGCGGTATGAAGACTCTTTAGAGAGCTTGGATGGCCGACGTGTAGTCTTGGACCTAGGATGCTTGCTTCAACTTTTGAAACATGATGTCACTTGCTCATCTTGTTTGAAAGGTAACTTTCCAGCATTTCATATAACCGTCGTATGTCTTATGTCCTTTTTAAGCCTATAGCTATGTTGCCTCTCCGATACCGTTGCACTTTTATTCCGATATTCCGATACCGTTCCGATGTTCCGATTCCGTTATTTAACTTCACACTCCTATCCCACCAGGCCGATTGGTCCCAAGCATCTTGGATGGTGAGCCCAACATCACCGTGGCTGGACTCGCCAGCAACATACACCTGGTGTGCAGTGTGTGCTGCGAACCTGTCACACTTCCGACTTCTAGAAGGATGGGTGACAACAAAACGTTCGAAGTGAACATGCTGCACGCCCTGGGCGAGCAGAATGCTGGTTTGGCACCTGCAAAGATGGAGAAGTTCTTCACCTCTTTGGGTATCGAGTACCAGTTGCATCGGACTCGGCACGCCAACCTCCAGAAACGTGTGGGGAAGGAGGTGCATGATATGGCCATAGCCTCCTGTGAGAAGGCCTTGGAGGAAGAGGCCACTATCGCGGAGGTGAAGGGTGACATAACGAACGGTGTTGTGCAACTCTCGACCACTGGAGACTGTGCGTGGCCGAATCGTGGCTCTGGTCGATCTTATGCCAGCTTCTGTGGAATGTTTGTGCTTGTGGGCGCATTCACAAAAAAGATATTATCTACCTCTATCTTTGACAAAATGTGCTCAACTTGTGAGTGTGCGGAGAAGAAACCCCTTGATGATGAAGGCCAACGCCCTCCTCCCCCTCCACATGACTGCTGGAGAGGTGCTCGAGGCATCAACTGCGAGTCCAACCCGGCGTGGCGCGGTGCATCGAAGGCCATGGAAGCAGCTGGGGCGGTATCATGCGTGAAGTCCATCGGAGCGTACAAATCCGATGACATCCCTGCCGTGCGTGTCGCGAAGTTCACGGCGGATGAGGACTCCAACATGATCGCGGCCATCAACGACCCCAAAGGTGAAGTTCCTGGTGATCTACAACCTGTGGAGAAGTTGTCTGACCCCAACCACTTGCAGAAGCTCTTGTACAAAGCCTTGGAGGAGTTACGGAAGGAGAGGAAATGGAGTGGTGCTACACTTTCCAAGAACGTCATTGATTACTTTAACAAGCTTTATCGTTACGTGGTCAAGTCTGTGGCGGTGATTGAGGATCTCCTTGGGTTCGAGACCGAGGATGAGAAGGCCGAGTGGGTCAGTGGTGCTTTGCTGAACATCGTGGACCACGCCTTTGACATCGACCCCACGCATGCCGGATGTCACCACCATCGTGCTCCTCGTCCCGATGGCTCTTTTTACCCTTGGTGTGGCGTGGAGTCCGCCCGGCCGGATTGGAAGATTCACTTGCCCCATGGCAAGTTTCTTTCACGTGATGAGCCACCTGGGTACTACGCGGCCGTCCGCGACGTGTTCGAGAAGTTCGCCCGCAAGGAGACCATCTTGAAGCAGCTTCACGACACCGACACCAACACGAATGAGAGCATCAACGGGATGGTGGTGAAGGGGTACCTTCCCGGCGGCAAGGCTCAGCAGAATGGACAGTCTGGTGTCTATGGTTGGGCCTGCTGCCACACGATCGTGTCGAAGAACGAGGGCCACCGGTACCGCCAGGAGCTGTGCCGCAGGTTGGGGATCGAGCCTCCTAGCACCATGGGCCCATTGGATGCCGTGATGGACACTAGGAGGCAGGATAGGGCAGCCGCCCGACGGTCCTATTTGGGCAAGTCCCGCAGGCTGCAGACTAGGCTAGAGAAGCCGAGTAGGAATGACGCGCCCGGTAAGGTCCAAGGGACCTAGGTTGGTTATAACGTGAAACGTGTTTAAACGTGCACCCCCTTTTGGCGTTTAAACGCGCGTTTAAACGTGCACCCTGCCTATCATACAGCCCCCCATACTTAAGGCTCCCATATCACTATGAGGTACCCTATATCTGAAATTCACGGCCGTGAATCTGAAATTCACGGCCGTGAATCTGAAAGAAAAGACTTCCAAAAAAGGTACCCTATATCACTCATCATTCACCGTTAGCACACCACCACCGCATCTTCGTATATCCCATAGCCCATACACCGACAGTAAGGCAAGAGAATAGGTAAATATGGTGAGAGGGACTGCAGCTGTGAAGGAGACTGCCGTGACGTTTTTGTGGTGGTTCGTCCGCGTGTTCAAAGAGGGCAAGGAAGGAGATATGTTGCCGGCAGGCGGAAACGGCGCTGCTAAGCAACAATGCAAGTGTTTATTTTGTGGTGTTGTCTTTGCCGCCCAAACTACGCGCATTTTATCCCATTTGTGTGGTATCTCTGGCGAAGGTGTTGCGATCTGCACAGGAGTTGTTCAGCAGAGTCACGAGACCGAGGTAGACTATCAGCAGCGTAACGAATCTCATCAGCAGGCCAAGGCAAGGTGCATTATTGTTCGCTCGTGCAACCGTTAGAGGGAATGCGATTGCAGCTTCCCGCGCACTCCGCCATGCTCCCACTTCTGATGAATCCTTGCAGGGAGTGAGCTCCTCTGGACGTGTGATCCGTAGACCCGATGTACTTAGCTTCTAGACTTGTAAAGTAAGTATCTAAGTAATAACTAGATTCATGATTTTATCTTAAGTCTAATTGAATTCACTTTTGCTCTTATGGTGTTCTGGTTCTGCAACCTGCTCTGGTTCTGCAACCTGCTCTGGTTCTGCAACCTGCTCTGGTTCTGTATATCTGCAACCTGTACCTACGTAGTACGTGTCGGGTCTCTATTCTCTACTGATATACGTAATTGGTGCCTATGTATACATGAATATCTACCGCGTTAACTGGTATGTTTTCATATAAGATATATCATATATTGGGATATGCACATATGCTATATGTTCCCAGACCTTTCCCGTGCCAAATAAACATACGTTTAAACGTGCACCCCCTTTTGGCGTTTAAACTTGCGTTTAAACGGGGGGGGGGTCACGTTATAACCAACCTAGCTAAAA
>LGRX02017912.1:0-20507 GCA_001247695.2 Cymbomonas tetramitiformis
GTATATTCGGTGAGTCAGATAATCAGAATAGATAACCGGGGAGAATACTCAGGTCTCTTCCCGTTATATGTTCGGGGTCTAGGGTTCCAGGACCGGTGACAGTCATACACCCTAACTATAGGAATGACAGTCGGGGCGTCACTTCCAGCACACCACCTAGGGTGGTGACTGGCAAACTAGGTGGTCACGGAACTGAAACAAACACCTACTCAACTTCGGTGGAAATAAGCATCCTACAGGAGAACCTGTCCTTTCTGGCAGGGTAACTCCGAAACTAGCAGCTAGTGAGGCATACTGCAGAATACGGATACAGTTAAAACCCTAAATTAAGCCCATCTTGGGGCAACCTGAACCAACAGCATTAAACTCTGGAGGCAGGCTAATCTCAATCTCGGTAACTCTAGCCACCTCGAAAGTGCCCGGGAGAGCCGGTGCCACTGTCACAGCGCCCAGGAGAGCCGGTACCACTGTTTGTCAAATCATGCGTAGAGCAAATTGAGAGAATGGAAGATGTGCCGACGCCGTCGCAGGCAGTTGCACCGGGCGCACTCGGTTCGGCCCGGTGTTGAATTGAAGAAGAAAGTGCATCACCGGTCCCACCGCCCCAGGCGGGTGGCTCGTAGTCCGGCGATGGCGGAGCACCACCCGGCGAGGGCGGCGCATTAACAATCGGAGCTGCCTCAGGTGGTTGCGGGGGGCCTGGGAGCCACGTCCACCCGTACCCGTACGTAGCACGGTACCAGCTGTGGTACCAGCCCTCCGGCTGCCAGTAGAGATCCGGCGGGATGGCTGTGGGCGGCAGCACACCAGCACCACCGACCTCGTCGCCGATGCGCCCTGTTGCCGAAGATGTTGGCGCGGAGCAATCACGCGAAGGCGCGGCAGTTGCACAAATAACAAACATCAGGCAGACCGCGAGAGACGTGAGGGCAGAGAATCCGAAACCCATTGGCGGTCTGCCGCATCCCAAGGCCTGTCTCGGTGGCGGAAGACACTCGCCATCATCCTCGGAGTCGTCCGTCGTTACGGAGACGGAGTCCACGGGCGCGACGGGGCCCATGTGGTGCATGGCAAGGGTCGGCTCCGTTCCCGCGATGTCCAAGTTGAGCGCGAACTTGTCCATGAAGGTCGCGTGCGTCTCGTGCGCGTGTAGCGCGCCGATGGGGTACATCCCCTCGTCGGACACCACCGACCGTGGAGCGGAGGGCGGTGCCGGCGGCGGTGGCACGTCCAGAGCGTCGGCACGGGCTTCGTCGTGAATCTGGAAGTTGTGAATGTTCGTAGCACCACCAACCGCGCAAACCCCGAGGCGGGTTGGCGGTACCCCAGGTATTCGTCGATGGTGTCGGGCATCCGCTCCTCGGCGACAACGAAGGAGAAGGTGGAGGTGGTGTCGTAGAGATCCGGTTTGCCGTCTGCAATGCAGCAGACGGCGTCGAAACGTGCGGCGTCGTCGTCGTCCACGGCGTTCTGGAACAACACGGCGAGCATGTCGTTCTCGCTGTCCGCAATGCTGAAACCGTGTGCCCCAACATGTCCGCGTGGCCCGCCGTTCGGGCAGTCCCGATGCCAATGCTTCTCCGCCGTAGCGGAGCATGCCGGGTGCCGGCACAACGGAACGAACGTACCGGTGGGCTTGTGGAAAGCCACCTTACCCGAAGACTTCCCACGGAAGTTCTGCGGGAAGTTGCCGTGCTCGGGAAGGGGCTTCGCTGCGAAGCGGACGCCGTCACCATGTCCACCGCGCCCGATGGCGTTCCTCTTGTCGTTGCGAGGCGTGTAGCCCTTCGTGTCGTCGAGACGGTTGTTGAGGGCCTTGATCCCCTTCTTCATGTCGTAGAGCTGGTCGCGGAGCTCGCCGAAGACGGTCTTGTAATCCTCGTCGTCGCTCTGCCCAGCCAGGGTGAGGGCGGAGAACGTGCGTGTAGCAGGCGGGACGTGCGAATCCGTCCCGTGTTGCGCGTGGCACTCACGGGTCCATTGCTGGATGGTGGCAAGGGACTCCGCCGCACGTTGGTCGTGCAACAGGAGGCGGTTGACGACCGGAGCATAGAAGACCGGGTCGAGGGACTTGATGAAGAGGGACTTGACCTCCATGTCGTCGAGTGTGCTCTTCCGTCGGGCGGACCGGAGAGCGGCGTTGAAGGCGGCGATTGCTCGCGACGGGTCGAACTGGTTAATCTTGATGGCCAGAAGGTCCGCGGTGCCCTGGAAGGGCCCGCCGGAATCCAGAAGCATCCTGGCGATCTCTAGCAACACCCGCTTCCCATCGAACGGGTGTGCCTCCGCCGAAGACTCCATCCAGTCTGTTGCGGGTGACACCGGAGCAACGATGAACTCCAACGTCGAAAATAAAAACTTGTTCGCCTCAGCGCGTACGGGCAGGGCGGCATCCTCCAGGTCGAACAAAGAGGCAAACGCGGACTCCTCAGTGACGAAAATGTCCCGTAATGCCAGTACCAGACGGGCGAAAACGGAGCTGACGTTCGACTCCGTACCATCAAAACGTCCATGTTTGTCGTCGTACACCTTCTTGATGACGAGCTTGGCGGCGCGCTCGTCGAAGGATTCCTTCGCCAGACGTTTGACCGCGTCGAGGAACAGTGCCCCTGCCGACTGGGCAGTTGGTGTAGCCGTAACCGTAGGAGTGGCTGGCGTGGTCGCATGTCGAGCCGCGGCATCGTCGAAAATTGTAACTAGTGAGCGGCGTGCAGCCGCAGTGTGCGATCTCGTAGAAGTACCCATAGGAGAATGACTGCAGAGACAGGGTGAGGTGGAAAAATGCGAGGTGAGGCTAACGGCGTGGGCGACGGCTAGCGAGTTGCGGCGGGTCGTCGAGGATAATCAGGGAAACAGCAAATTGCACGCGGTCGTGTGGGACGAAAAGATTCGATCAATGTTGGACGGTGTACTAGCGACCAGAAACAACAAAATCCAGCCCAACGATACTGCACGGAAAATAAGCCGCTGTAAGCGCTACCCAATCATGTCCAATCAACCGCGCGTCCGTAACCGAGCCATACCGCCCGTACCGAAAACCTCTCTAACGCGGGTTCCTCACCCCATCTCAAGCGTCGGTGTTTAGCCAATCATGGCCAAAGTCGCAGTGTAAAATTAAACGTGCGTGGTACCAAACCTGCTGAATACATCAGCTTGACTGTATATTCGGTGTGTGGTAATCAGAATAGATAAACGGATAATCATCAGTCTTCCCGTTATATGTTCGGGGTCTAGGGTTCCGGGACCGGTGACAGTCATACACCCTAACTATATGAATGACAGTCGGGGCGTCACTTCCAGCAAATGTCATACGTATATTCATATTTAGGGCTTACAACATTTTTTTCGACGATTTTCGACGATTTTGAGGGAAATTTTGATCGATGAGGGTCCAACTTTAAAATTTTGATCTGGGGGGTGATATTTTCCCAACGGACCCCCTATATTTTTCGAAATTTCGACATTTTTTTGTGCTGATTTTTCACCTATATTTTGAATGAAATTTTGAAAAATTATTGGTCGGGCCAAACTGCGCGCCTTTCTGAGCTCAGGGGACTCTCTCAGGTTGCTTCTGGCGAGCGTAAGCGCCCTTGGGAGGCTGTTGTGGACCTTTCGCAGTTGCCTGGTTCAGACAGACTCGAGTTGACGCGCACTGATTCCGATGGTAAGGACAAGGGATTGCGCAAGCAGTACCTTGAGACTCAACACCACTTTGTCACGCACTCAACGTCTCAATCGGCTCTGGCAGACGCAAAGAAGAAATTGGAAGGTGTGGACTTACCTGAAACCGTCGCTTTGACCCTGGAATTTTTGTCCGAAACCGCAGAGAAGGGCATAGCGCGCGCCAAGGCTCGTGCGAAAATCCTCGCCTTGGTCTCAGACAAAGGACCAGAAGTTGGTTGGAAGATGTGTGAGAAGCTAGAACGTAAATCCTACGTACTGTGGTTACACTATTGATTTTATCCCCCCCCACACACCATCAATAATTCTTTATTTTCAATAGTATTTTGAGTCGACGCCGAATTAATTATTTTTTGAAAAGGGGCCTATCGCACGACTATCGCACGCTGAAACTTATTTAATTTTCGAACTATTTCTTGTCGCTTATTTCTCACATATTCCACTTGAGACTTAATTAATAACCAACCTATTTATCTATTGATACACACCGCTCATACCACATAATATATATCATACCCTTGCATATCACTATGTTGCATTATACGCCCCCCCCCGGGCGTAAATTACGCGTAAATTACGTATTTCGGGCCTTGTGAGTTTTACGCGTAACACGTAACACGCCTTAGGAATCTCACCCAAATATAGGCTGAAATTCAACCTATATATGAGCTGAAATTCAGCCTATATATGAGGCTATATATGAGCTGAAATTCAGCCTATATATGAGGCTATATATGAGCTGAAATTCAGCCTAATCCGCGGATTTTGCATATCAAACATTCGTGCTCTGTGGCACTCATCTTTTTTGTTTCTCAGAAGCAGATCACACAACATTTTCGAGTGTGAGTTTGAAAGAATGGTGCTGCCGGATGCCGAGTGCGCCGTGCGTGAACCGATTGCGATAGAACACAACGTGGCCTCCTATCGTATGTACGTATGAGATGTTATATGTTTATCGTATGCACACCGTATATCGGTCTGGACCAATAATTATCCCGCTATTTATTTGTCTTGTGACACATGTGTGCCCACCGCCTTATATATTTTCCCAACTATTTCTTGTCCCTATTGCACAAACACAAGATCTCGAAATAATTAATTAATTGACTATTTCCTTGTTGGTCACTTGTTTGGGGTCAGAGATATTTATTTTCCATGAATTGTTTTCGGATTTCGATAATTTCGGTGAATAATTAATTATGGGTAAAATCAATAGTGTAACCACAGTAGAGGATGAGGAAGAGGAAAAGCTAATAAGGAAAGCCTGAGAAAGAAGTGAAAGCTGAAAAGCTTCAGGCAGTGCAAGCCGCAGCTGCCAAGGGGCGAGCTAAGAACTTGGGCAGGGGTGCTCTCGCCGGAATTCGTCCTACTGCTCCTGGGGCACCACCACCCCCTCCACCTAACCAAGCTAGACGTGGCACCCAGTTGTAATGTTGGAACTGTAATGAGTGGGGACACCACCAGAACGACTGTCCGCAACCACGTGGCAAAGGACCTGGCAGAGGCACTGGCCGTTAGCTGAATTGCTAGTTTGAATGTAACGTCACGATGGCGTAGAGAATTGCTTGGCGGAATGCCTTGCGGTTGAGGCGGAATGCCCAACCTTAATTGGAATTCTTGGGCTGAAACCCTAATCTGTAATGAACCTTACGCCTGCGGGCTGTTTTTCTTGTGTTTCAGGTCTTGAATTGTCTGAGGAAGAGATTGGCGAAGCCGTTCCCTTGTGTGAGCAGGACGTGCCTGTGCCTCGTGTTGCGGGTAGACTTAAGGCTCGTGCCTCGTTTTGGCGGACTTTCGTGCGCTCTTCGTACGTGATGTCGTGGATCGAGAACGGTTTTCGGTTGAAGTTTAAGAATGACAGGGCACCGCCTAGGATGCAACTCCGTAATCACGCCTCTGCTATGAAGCATAGTTCTTTTGTGACTAAGGTTGTACAGGAGTGCGAGCTTATGGACGCCTTGAGGGAGGTCCCAAGTAAGCCGCGGGTGGTCTTACCTTTAATGGTGGACGACTCGCGGGACAAATTGCGGCTGATCTTCAATGGTAAGTGGCTCAATGCCTTTTTGCTTTTCCCTAAGTTCAAGTATGAGCACTTGCAGCCTTTCATAGACTTGCTTAGCAGAGGGGCGATGGGCTTTTCTACTTCGACTATAAGTCGGGGTATCATCACGTGGACCTGCACGAGATGTCCCGTACCTTTGTTGTTGTTGAGTGGCTCGGTAAGTTCTATGAGTTCTGTGCTTTGCCTTTTGGATTAGCCCCAGCTTGCTGGGTGTTCACCAAGATCAACAAGGAGCTCGTAGGTAAGTGGCGGGGTCTCGGCTTCCGTGTTCACCCGCACGTAGATGACTTTGCTTTTGCAGTTAGGGCCCCCACTCTCACGGACCCCGCGGCCCTGGCTGTGCTGAGCCGTATTATGCAGGATGTGCGGGAGGCTGGCTGGCTCGTGTCCGAAGCCAAGTCACAGTTGAACACACGTATTGAACACGTATTGAACACATGTTGAAACATTCACGCATGAGAAATCGTTCAATACATATGCAACATGTCTTCAATAAGATGAATTATGCAACACGTTTGCAATATATGTGTTGAACACATATTGAAACATTCACTCATGCAGAATCTCTTGAATACATGTGCAATATGTCTACAATCAGAGTGAATTCTGCAACACATTTGCAATATATGTGTTGAACACATATTGAAACATACACGCATGCAGAATCTCTTGAATACATGTGCAATATGTCTACAACCAGAATGTCACACGATTGCAGGGGTAAAGGGGTAAGACCCCCCTGCCGCTCACCGCATATTGCATAATATATACTTACAATATAGTTGCAATACATATATGGTATATTACAAGTATATCAAATGTGTACAGAGGCACTACTATGCGTCATCACACTTTCTGCAGTACCACATTTCAGTGGGGATGTCGGTGAGCCCTGCGCATCGCACGTGCATAGCCTCTTTGCAGCCTGCCCTCTCACACAGAAGGAGCTCGCCACCGACTCTACACTTCCCGCATGTGTCAAAGTGACCATCACTACCTACGGGCCTATCAACGAGTGCAAGTTTCTCCATATTGCGGTCGCTCGTATCAAGTATAACCGCTGAATCCATGCAGGGGTGTTTGACTATCACTACTTGCGCTTGGACTTGATTGGCCAGTAGGTAGGGCTCTCGGTTGTCCATAGTGAACTTGGAGGTGTCCCATGGGTTGAAGGTGTAGTATGTCAGGGTTATGACCGATGACATATGTGTCATACATGTCATACGTGTCATACCTGTCATACATGTCATACCATGTCATGTCATGTCATGTCATATATTATTATGACAGTCGGTCATGTCATATATTATTATGACAGTCGACAGTATGGTCGATCATGACTGTACAGGTCGAGTCGCGTCATACATTTATGACAGTCGTCAGTACGGTCGACGATGACTGTACATGTCGCCAGATGATTATGTCATATCATCAGGCATCCCTGTCATCGAGAGTTCGTATGATTGAACTCGAAGATGGCAAAGTAAAGATACATCTTGGAAACAAACCAAGAACCATCTTTAGCTTTCAGCATGCGCAGAACTCGCATGTGCAGCATGAACGAACTAGTCGTTACTACCATGCTGGTCGTTCAACCTACGTCTCGGGTTCACAACCCAATGGCGGTACCATCTAAGATGATGGGTGACGTAGGTATAAAAGTGAGGAAGCGTTGTGCTTCAGCAGATCCTCTTACAGAGACTGCACTCACAAACCCGCTCATCCGTTCACCTGCATTGCTGTCCAACTTTGCAGTGTTTCATTGTATATTGATAATATATTCACGGCGCTTGTATCTACAGCCGTATCAGTGGTATTCTAAAAGTCGTCAAGGCACGATACTCGAGAACCCAAGTGGGTGCAGTGATAGACATAGTATATTTAATATTGTTCGCAGGTTGCAGGAGGCGCACATACGATAGCGCTCGCATAAAATTGAATATCTGCAGCCCGAATAATATACGTTCGCATATCGACAACGCAGAAATTGCGCGAGAAGATTTTCCGCAGCGCACTCGCAGAAACAGCTGATCGCACATATACGCAATAAGGTGTGCATATGACATATATCGGCGCAGCAATGAAATGTACACGATCAATGGTTCGCGGATATATGCATGTTCGCAGATGCGATAAATCATCGGCAAAATCGTTTCCGCGCGGAAAATCATCAGCGCAGTATCGCAATTTTCATGATTGCGCTGAATTGCTTTTTGTACGGCCTCATATATGTTGATGCGCGATGATCACTAAATTGCAGATGGCAGCATGCGCGATGGTCGCATACTGCGCGATGGTCACATATTTTACAGAAGTTGATCGCAGCATGCGCGCGCTTGCAAGAATCACGTTCGAAAATTGTCCAGAATGATATATGACATAGTGGTCATCGACAGAATCTTAATTGTATACATGTCAGCGCCCGTATCATGTGCTGATGAATGGCGACGACAATTCATACTTTTCATCAGCAGCGCGCTCGCATTTGTATACAACGTACATCAGCGATTTTTGCAAATCATCTCTACGCACTGTTTACAATCACTGCGTGCAATGATTTATGGCCTGTCAGCATAATATATACCTTTCATGATTTCATAAAATGCGAGGAATGCTCGATTTTAGCACGTACAGTTTTAATGTGTCTACATGCAGTGAGAAGCACACATGTGTACGCGCGATGAAATCATATGCAGAACGATTGTATATATGCAGGAATGCTAAGAGCACATGATCGCTATGCTGTGGATACATACTGCTGTGAATGCCTTATTATCATACTGCAGCAGATTCCAATGTTCTGATGACCACACAAATACTTTTGATCATCAGCATTATACTTATCAGCAGCACAATGATCTGTGCACAATATGTGTGTGCAGATCAGCACACACACACATACACTCATTTCACTTACAGCAATCATTAATACACAGTGCATATACTTCTATATCATGCACACATCTTATGCTGAATGATTGCAATGTTGTAAATGTTACATACTTTATTATACTGTACAGCTTGATCACGATAACAGCTGTAGTACATAGAGCATAAGCATATTGCGGTGAATGCTAGTCTATATTCGAATCCATGTTGCAAAGGGTGCCTGACAGTAATCACAACACCATAATTAGTTTGTCGTGCCCTGGTGGAGCCGAGATGCTCTCCAGGTAACATGTACATTCTATGGTGGATTACTTGAAGGAATGCTCACCTGAGCTTCATGTAAAATCTATCAGCAACTCATCACGTAATGAGATTATCATGGAATTACAACAATCCCTAAACTATATATATCATGTTAGATGTAATCAGTACGTGGTATGCTGACAATCTGCATGATAGGTTGTTAGGATATTGTGATATCCATAAAGATCTTGCAAAGTGTGTGTAAGTAAACACACACACACACACACTAGTACTAATCAGCAGTACTATACACTGCACAAACACTAGCATTCATTATACATGTTGACAATACACTGACTCCAAGTGTAATGATCAAGTATTGTATCAATACATAATACATAGATACCATTTTCCAAACACATGTGCGTGGAAAATGTCAGTGATTGCGATAGATAAGGGAGCAGGATAAGACAAGATGCTGTAGGGCTGGATGGAGTTATCTCCAGACCCGAAGGCAAGATACTGCACCCATTAAACAGCTGGTAACTGTTGGGTGCAGTCCACTCGTCATTCCACACACTATCGCTGGAGCAACATCAATATCTACATTGCATTCTGACAGTTGATACAGATGATCACTTCACATGCATGTACCAACTCAGATCAGCAACCATACATGAATTGACAAAAGGTGGTTGTGGACGTACACACACACAAACATTGTGTTGTGTAAAAACTGCTCAGATTATATCTAGCAGTGTCCAGATGTATTTGAACATAGAGATATCACTTGATATACTCGTTGTATACATCCAAATATATCTTAGGATCTGACACAACTGTGAATTCATTTACAGTTGATATATCTTAAATATCACCAGAGAGTGCATTTGCCTCCATGGGTTTCAATCAGTAAAACCCAGAAATGTGATCAACCTCAGATGTTGATATGCAGAATAATTCACTTTTATGCCATGAAATTTGTCATGTGCAAAGGTGAAGTGATTTGCAGTGCTTCTGTACTTTGCAGTCCACACACACACAGAGATATGTATATATATATATATATACATATAGCCAAAAACGGCCAAAATGGGTAAAATCCGTTTGCGATAGATTTGAAAATTGAAAATCGGACCCTATTTTATTTGATAATATGATTTTATACCTATTGAGGTATGAGAAAATCATAATGACAATAGTCATATCTCGTGTAACACCCTAGATATTAGGTGTGTAATATATAGGGGTGAACATATTGGCTGTAACGAAAAATCGGTCAAAATACAATACGTGTAATCTTTTGCAAATTCGGGATTGATTTTTTTTGCTATAATAGATATTTATCTATCAAATAACAATCCCTGAAAGACATAACACGTGTAACACCCTGTAACACCCTAATATTTGAATGTGTGTGTCAGGGGTGTAACGTACCCTCTGAAAATCACTTAACATTCACTTAGGTATTGAATGCAGTTTTGCTTAAAAATCTTTGCAAAAACGTTATACTGCTTATTTTTTACCTGTATTAGGGTTACTGATATCAAGTAACACCCTAAACACTGTATTGAGTAACAGGGTCACTGTAACTATATATACTCTAAAATGCCAGTTTTATTTCGTAAAACTTCGTTTTTTTTGGTATTATTATATCATGCTAAATCATCATAGACATGATAATACTATGGGCAACAACCCTAAAACTGTAGGGCAACAACCCAAAAACTGCAGGGCTACAACCCAAGGACTGTAGGGCTGCAACCCTAAAACTGTAACAGCTGATTCCTATAAGGAATGCATGCTATTTTGAGGTATTGGCAATTGACAACTGCCACTATATCACACACTTCCTTGAGGGGGGAAGAAGGTGGATATATATATATATACTTACCTCATTATTATGTACGAATATAATACATGTATGTAAACATACCGATATACCATATATAACATATAAATCACACACACTCAGTTAGACAATTAGCTGAAGGTATTTTTTGTGCTGTGTTTTGTTTTTTAGATGGTTACTATCGAAGAGGAAGAGCATGAGGTTCCTGATATCAACCCAGATCATTCGACTTGGTTTTTCGACATACTTGGTTCATACGATGCATACAGTCGGTTTAAAATCCCGAAGTGGATCGCTGGTTATGCCGATACACTAACCAGATATGACCACATAGGCTATTATGACAATGTCGGTCGCATGAAACCAGATATGAGCCGGTACAAGGATCCTGCCAATGAGCCTCAGGCACCAGAAGCAGAGTATACAGCAGACAGTCCTCCGATGGTCTTTGTAGATCCAGATGCAGATTCAGTACCAGCACCAGCTCCACCAGCTCCACCCAGTTTGGTCCCCAAGGTGAAAATGACACCACCTAGGGAATTCAAAACAGGACAGGACGCAGAGGTCTGGTTGGATACAGTGGACAGATATTTCCAGTTCACTTATCCAGGTGTCAATGATAAGGATTTGATCACAGTGTTTCTTACTCTCATACAGAATAACGACAGACACTATTTCCAGGTCTTGGCACAACAACCATATGCCACTTATGAGATGGTCAGACAGACGTTCCTCAGACAATTTGGTAATCCTCATAAGAGATCAGTAGCCAAGAAACACCTAATGGCACTGACTCAAGGAACCCAAACCTTTGCAGATTATTTGCGCACATTTACATCACTGGCTTCTTTAGCAGCAGTTGATTTAAATGATGTGCTAATAAAGGACAGATTCGTCACCAGTATGGATTCTGATCTCCGCAGACAGTTCCAGCTCAGATACCTGACAGAAGAGCAGAGGAACAATATGTCGTGGCAAGAAACCACACAGATATTGCTTGATTTGAACTACGTCATTCACTCAAAGCAATCGGAAACCCTTCACTATCGGGGTCAGAAGGAGCAGTCATCTGGAGGTCCAGCCAAGAAGGATAAGGACAGAGGACGTGGCCAGAAGCCATATGACAGATCCAACAGAAATCGGAATTGGAATCAGAGTGGCAGCCAGAACTCCAATCAGAATCGGAACAAAGGAAAAGGTGGTAAAGGCAAGGGCAAAGGAAAAGGAAAAGGAAAATCACAGAATGATAAGACCTGCAATCGTTGTGGTCGTGTTGGTCACATCGAGAAGGATTGTTTTGCCACCAGGACCAATGATGGAAAGGAGATCAAGGGTAAGCCACCAGCTCAGAATCCTTTTCAGAATCAGAGACAGCCACAGAAGAATCAGGGTGCTAAGGATGGGTCTGGCAAACTCATCAATACGATCAACACCTTGGTCAAGGAACTGAAGAGTCAGCACAGCATCAATGCAGCAGTTGCAACTCCAGATCCAGTTCCATCAGCTCCAGCTCCTCAGGGAAACTCTCAGGGTACTGCGCAGGTACCGGTGTTGAGAGCACCCCGAGGGTAGATCAGCCTGAAGATGCCACTGAAGCAAGTGGCCGGATTGAGAGTATCTCAGAAGAAGTCCTTTCCAGTCTGACATTGCAGTTTCAGCAGATGGACAATCCCACAGAACACATCGCACAGATGCAGTCTCAAACAGCACAGCTGAAATCACAGAAGAAGCTGTTGTTGTATAAAGGGAAAGTTTATGGACAGAGTACTCACATTTTGGTAGATCCAGGAGCCACATCGTCTTTCATTGACAGACAGTTCGCTGCTCAGCTTGGTATACCTCCCACAGATTCTTCATCATTTTCAGTGGGATTGGCTGGAGGAAGCCAACTATCATGCACATCCTATCTTCCCAAGGCTACATTTTCTTTGGGCAAGTATAAGGATACAGAAGATTTCTACATCATTGACATGAAACCATTCACTGTCATTCTGGGTCAAGATTGGTTGGAGAGGAGGAATCCACATATTGACTTTCAGACCAAAAATCTGACGATCACTAGGAAGCATTCATCAGGCTCCAGTATTCGCACAGTATTGTCCAGAGTTGAGCAGACTCCAGACTCAGATGGCCTTCCTGAAATGGAATTGGTCAGTGCCACCACTATGAGAAAACATCTCCGTCGCATTCGATCCAGTGGTTCGGCTGAAGAAGCCGTAGCATATCTCTTTTTCCTCTCCGAGGTCGATGGTGAATTGGTCTTTGCAGCATCAGACTCAGACACCACAATGGAAGACCCCGAGGTCACAGCAGCACGTGATCAAGTGAGAGAAGACTTTTCAGACGTTTTCCAAGAGGATCTTCCGGCTGGTCATAGGCCAGAGCGGTTTGAAGGTGGATATCATAGAATCGACATCGAACCTGGACATAAGCCTCCTTCACAGCCAGTACGCACCATTCCAGCACCCATGATGGAGGAACTCAAACGGCAAATCATCAAATATGTCGAGTTGGGTATCCTTCGTCCATCATCATCGCCATATGGATGCCCAATCATTTTCGCTCCTAAGCCAGGGGGAAAGTGGAGGATGTGTTGTGATTATCGTGCCCTGAATAACATCACCATCAAGGACACGTATCCACTACCACCACATGACACCCTACTAGAGCAGCTGAAGGGATCAAGATGGTTCAGTAGATTTGATTTCAACCAGTTCTTTCACCAAATCCCCATTCATCCGGATGATATACATAAAACTGCTATTCGCACCAGATACGGTTCTTATGAATGGACAGTTATGCCTTTCGGATTGACCAATGCTCCTGCAACAGCACTTCGTGTAGGAAATCGGGCATTTTTCGACTTCATCGACCAGTTCCTTGTCATATTCATGGACGACACTATCGTATACAGTCCAGATTTTGACAGTCATGTGAAGCATGTTCGACAGTTCCTCCAGCGTTGCAGAGATCACCAGTTTTTCATCAGGCCTTCCAAGGTGGAGTTGTTCGTTAAATCTATAGATTTTATCGGACATCACATATCTGAAGCAGGCCTATCCATCATCGAAGACAGGATCAGAGCAGTCATGACAATTCAGCCTCCAGTGTCTTATGGTCCTACCGTTGGAAAGCAGCCTCTACGCCGTATGGCTAAAGATGGCAAGTCATCCCTTCGGTCATTCTTGAGCATGGTTGGTCAATTTAGGAGATTCATACCAAAGTTCTCCAAAGTTGCCGAACCTCTCAATCGTCTCCTTAAAGATAATGCAGAGTTTGTCTGGGAAACTGAGCAGCAGCAGGCATTTGATAACCTCAAACGTGCCATCTGTAACGCTCCAGTATTACAACTTCCAGATCAGAAACTGCCATCTATTTTGGAGGTCGATGGATCAGGCACACACGTTGGCCAAGTATTACTCCAGGATCAAGGAAAAGGTATGAAGCCATGTGGCTATCACAGCGTCACTCTATCCGATACACAGAGACGTTGGCCTATTCCTGAGATCGAGCTATTTGCCATTGTGGAAGGCTTCCGATTCTTTCGCCACATCTTGTTGGGAGCTCCTGAGACTATTGTACGCTCAGATCATCAGCCACTGGTTTATTTCCAGACCAAATCCACACTGAGCCCCAAACAGGCACGGTGGTTGGATGAACTCTCTGAGTACAACTTCCGTATAGAGCACATTGCTGGCGAGAAGAATAAGGTTGCAGACGCACTCACGCGTATCTCTACACTTTTTGAACTTACTGATTGTCTTCAACACATGGACATCAGTGAAGTCATTCCATCCGCAGATCCTACATTCATTGCTCTTATATCTTCTTCATCAGCTCATCAGCTACACGACATCATTATATCCGAATATGATCGTGACACATTTGCACAGACTATTTTGGCTAAGCTGACATCATCGACTTCATCACAGTCAGTCAGCAGCTACAGCTTCGAGCTCATTCAGGGGTTGATCTATCGTAAGACCATATATGGCAGACAGCTGTACATTCCACCAACAGCTAAAGTCCCCACAGATGACGGTGAGATCACACAGCTCCGCCACATTCTTCTTCATGAGTGCCACTCAGCCACTATTTCTGGTCATGTAGGCAAAAATCGCATGCTTCATCTTCTGCGTAGCCGGTATTATTGGCCAGGAATGACAACGGCAGCTATCAAGTACATTCGGGAGTGCCCCGTTTGTCAGCGCCAGAAAACGAGGCGACACAAGCCTTATGGTCAGGCACACATACGATATTCCGTGCCTAAGACAAAATGGCTTGATGTATCTCTTGATTGGATCACTGATCTGCCTATCACCACTAATGGGCACGACAGTATATTTGTGGTAATGTGCCAATTCTCTCATCGTTGTCATCTCATTCCCTTCAGCATGACCTGGACAGCTCAGCATACTGCTTCCATATATATGCAGCATATCTTCAAGCTCCATGGTCTTCCGAGGAACATCATCTCAGATCGAGACCCCAGATTCACCTCTACATTCTGGCAGACACTGTGGAAATCTACTGGTACGAGATTGTCCATGACGTCATCACACCATCCACAGTCGAATGCTGCCAATGAGAGGAGCCATGCCTTCATTGAGGACATCCTCAGGTATTTTTCAAATTGTTGATTCATGATATGATTTCACCATCCTCTGGTTTACAAACTGATTAGTAGCATTTTCATTTTCAGGTGTTGTTGCAATGATACTTCAGCCAATTCGTGGGAGGACAAGTTGCCTCTGGTGGAGTTTGCAATTAACAATACCGTTTCTGCATCAACTGGTTATTCACCATTTTATCTCGACTCGATGGCGCAACCACTTTCGCCTCATGACCTGGTTATCACTATTCCGCCAGAAGCTCCTGTTCCAATACAAAGAGCTATTCGAGATCATTTTGACCAGTACTCGGCTGTTCATGCCAACGCGGTAGACAACATTTCCCGAGCAGCAGAAATTAGCCAAGCCAGATTCAATAAGACTCACATGCCTAAGCAGTTTGCAGTTGGGCAGAAAGTTCTTTTACGGACCGAGTTTATTCAATGGACTGGTTTGACAGAGGCAGGCAGACACTTTAAGCAGCCATATATTGGGCCGTTCACTATTTCCAAAGTGCTTAGCCATGGACGTGCATACGAGTTAGATTTCGGAAATCTTGATATCCGTATTCATCCGGTACAGCCTGTTTCCAGATTAGAGCTGTACAATGACTCGATCCAAGCACCTTTGCCTCTGCCACAGATGATCACCGAAGAAGGGCAACCACTGTTTGAGATATCACATATACTCTCGGATAAGTTCACTAGAGGTGTCAAATACTATTTAGTACGATATGCAGGCTACGGTCCTGAGCATGACACCTGGGTCAAAGCCACAGAGCTGACCAATGCAGCAGACATTATAGCTGCCTATGAAGGCTAAACATTATATTAAGCCTTATGCCCTTACTTCTTGTAATATATACTAATACATGTCGATCATCTATATAACCTTGCTCTTAATGTTTATCATTATGTTGCATTGAAGCGGGAATTGATCCTTCCTTGCTAAAGGTGTAGTGAGCCTTGTTCAAAATCATACCCTTGCACAGATACGCACACATGCGAGATATCATATCTGTGGATAAATAAAAACTGCTAAATGCTACCTTTGCCAAAACCGTGGTTTGTCATCGGATTCTTGGCCAGTCATCCGAAGCTACCGGAGACATCGACTGAGGTAGACGGAGTTGTGATCCTAAGTTGTGCTTGACAAACATAACTAAATAAATTTCACATTAGTACGTGGCGAATCCATTCTCACTCATCGCGATAGATGTTCGTCAAAGCGTGCGTACTGGACAAAAACATTGAGGAGTTGAGCAGACCGGTTGAGGATTATAAGTCCAATTCCGTTAAGCAGGGCCACTCCGTTTGCATTAAAAACAAGCCCCAAAAATCGGGCTCCCCATCGCCACCTATGATCCTCCAAAGTAGCTTAAGGAGGGGAGGAAGGGTTGGGTGCACTATATCAGGCCGAGAATCGTGCGATTATAAATCGTTAAATCGTGGGATCATCGTTCGCTAAAGCGACGACGGCTAGCGCAAATAATCCGTAACGTAGACTTCGGATGCTTTGAATCGTCTAGCACATACATGATAACGTGTGGATCAATCAGTAATCCAGCGTAGGATTGTATCGCGAAAACGCTCTTCATTGAACCTTGGAACGTCACTCAACGATACGATTTCCAGAAAGGTGGGCTACATCCTAAGAACTGTAAGGTGAGGGACTAAAGTGGACTCAGTTCCCCCAATAACCTAAAAACACCATGAGGGACGCCTCAAATCGGTGTAAGAAGACTGGTACCAGCAAGAAGCGACAACAACAAAGACATCAAAGACATATACAAAAGGTATGCCCGTTGTGAGGTCACAACTCTCTTAAGAGGGGAGATCTGTCAGGGTTATGACCGATGACATATGTGTCATACATGTCATACGTGTCATACCTGTCATACATGTCATACCATGTCATGTCATGTCATATATATTATTATGACAGTCGGTCATGTCATATATTATTATGACAGTCGACAGTATGGTCGATCATGACTGTACAGGTCGAGTCGCGTCATACATTTATGACAGTCGTCAGTACGGTCGACGATGACTGTACATGTCGCCAGATGATTATGTCATATCATCAGGCATCCCTGTCATCGAGAGTTCGTATGATTGAACTCGAAGATGGCAAAGTAAAGATACATCTTGGAAACAAACCAAGAACCATCTTTAGCTTTCAGCATGCGCAGAACTCGCATGTGCAGCATGAACGAACTAGTCGTTACTACCATGCTGGTCGTTCAACCTACGTCTCGGGTTCACAACCCAATGGCGGTACCATCTAAGATGATGGGTGACGTAGGTATAAAAGTGAGGAAGCGTTGTGCTTCAGCAGATCCTCTTACAGAGACTGCACTCACAAACCCGCTCATCCGTTCACCTGCATTGCTGTCCAACTTTGCAGTGTTTCATTGTATATTGATAATATATTCACGGCGCTTGTATCTACAGCCGTATCATAGTAAGCCTTGGACACCTTGTCCACGTCGAGGATGGAGTTCTTCAGCTTGAAGCTTGCGATCTGAGCTTCCGTGAGCACGGGTAGCCAATCACACTTTAAAAAAGTGTAGAGCACACCGCCAATGGTAACCCGCAGAATGGCGTTGATGATACCATACCTGCGCACGAAATGTTCAATGTTTTTGTAATATACGTACAACATACCCTCAATAGGTTGGAAACGTATTGCATGTATGTTGCAAAGATATACGAAAAGGCAAAGAAACATGCAAACTGGTGGTTGAGGTCGTACCTGTCCTCCCACTCGTCATCGGCATCGGCATCATCCTTGGGGAAGGATGCGCGGACGAAACACTGGGTTGTGTTGGATATACCCCTAGGACTCGGGATATATACACTCAGTGATAGGTTTTCTCAGAATGTGATAAAGTTGATAAGTTAACCCGATATAACGGGCATAAACAGTTAGGGTTCGGGTTCGGGTGACAGTCATACACACTACTATAGGAAGAGTCACAAAGCAAGCGGTGTGACTGTTCCAGCACACCACCTAGTGTGGTGACTGGCTAGCCGAAGGTGAAACCCGTGAACAAACACCATCTACAGCGGTGGAAATTGGGCTCTAAGGGAAGGCCTGTCCTTTCTGGCAGGGCGGTTCCCAGTCAAGAGTTGTAAATCTGAAACCGGTCCGTGATCGGACCCCTCTGCACATACAGCTACGGTCAATCTCACTGTGCAGGAGCGGCATGATTAACTTGCTAGCCACTAGTTGGCGGCGGCACTGCTGTGCCAGCCCGCAGCACAGCCATGGTGCCGTGAATTGGAGTTGTCGATGCCGTGTTTGAATCATTCGTAGAGCCAGAAAAGGAATCTGAATTTTGTCGATCGTCGTGCACAGCCGCATGGTCCCCAGAGCTCTGCTCCTCGTCATCAGACGAGTACGGCGGTGGCGGGTAAGGTGGTGACTGTGGAACATAATCAGGGTCGGGATTATACAGCCATGGCGGCCGCGGGACATTGCGGAGAGTGTGGAACCCCTGTCGCAGTTCCCGATACCGCGTCTGCCGATGCGGCGGAATAGCAGCCGGCGCCGCAAAAGTGAATGCAGGCTCGTTGTCGGTTGTCTCAGCAGCACCACCGACCTCCAGGCCGGTGTGGTCCGGTGCGCATGCCTCGCCAGGGGCGGCAGCTGTGAGTGGCGCCGCGGTGGCGCACACACAAAAGAACGCACAAAGCATTACCGCAATCGCCGAAGAGCGGGCAAACCCCCAAGGCGGTGCACCGCATCCCGGACGAGATGCCGTAGGGCGCGGGACCGCATTCTCACCGTCAATAGAGTCACACCCAGTTGCAGAGTCGTCCACGTCGCCGTCGCAAGAGTCGGTCTCCGACTCGGCGTGCATGTACCGCATCGCGAATTCCTTGCCCGCAGCCGTGATCGAGAGTCCCCCCATCCGCGCGATCTTGTCCGCAAAGCAGAGGTCGGGCTCGTGCGCGTGCATGGGGTCCACCGGCATCATGTCACCGGTGTCGGACGCCTCCGACTCGCTCGGGTAAACATGCTCGATTGCCGCCGGCGGTGGAGCCGGCGGTGGGTCCTCCCGGACATGCGTGCAAGCGGCAGCCGAGATCCCGCTCTCGACACCACCGACCGTGAAGCCGCCCATGTGGGTGGCAGGCTGGCAGTAGGGTAGGAAGTCCTGCAACGCACCGTGCTCCCGCTCCGGCTCGATCCCGAAGGAACACGCCGAAACGCCGTCGAGCATCTCCGGCCTGCCCCCCGCCAGAAGGCAGAGCGCATCAAACCGCTCGCCGTCGTGCTCGTCCATGGCCGTCTGAAACTGCTCCGCCAGCAAGTCGTTCTCGATGTCACCGAGGGAGAAGCTGTGGAAGCTTCCCCCAGCGCCGTGCTTGCCGCCGTTCGGGCAGTCGCGGTGCCAGTGGCGGGCTTCGTCCTTCTTGCACGTTGAATTTTGGCAGAACGGAATGAAGTCGCCGCTGCCTTTGTGAAAGGCAACGCGCTTCCTCACCTGCGACTGCGGCCAGTTCCCTCCCGCCGGGAGGTCACCTGCCGCAAAACGAACACCGGAGCCGCCCCCCCCGTTGCCGATCTTGTTCTTGTCTGCCCGCGGTGTAAAACCCCGCCCGTTGACCTTGTCCGTGAGCACCTTCAGCTGCCGCTTCACGTCGAGGATGATGGCAGTGAGGTCGGACAGCTGCGAGGTGTCGCCGTCAGTGGCCACGGCCGCTGCGGACAGAGCGAACGAGGCAGTGTGCGTACCGGCTGCCACGTGTCGGGCGTAGCACTCGAGGACCCATTGCTGAATGGTGAGGAGGTCCACGGCCGCCCGCTGCTGATGTGTGAAGAGCCGTGACACCACCGGCGCGTAGAATCCCGGGTCCAGCGCCGCGAGGAACAGCTCCTTCACCTCGTCATCGTCGAGAGTGTTGCGCCTCTTGGCAGACCGTAAGGCCGCGTTGAAATCCGTGATGGACTCGGACGGGTCGGTGTGGGCCTTCAAGCGGACGCCAAGGAGGTCCGATGTCCCCTGGAAGGGTGCACCGGAGTCCAGCAGACGCCGTGCGAGCTCCAGCAGGGCTCGCTTGCCGTCCAGAGGGTGCAAGGCCGCAGACGCCTCGAGCCGGTCACCCGCTGGAGAGGCGGGACATACGATGAGCTCGAGCGTTGAAAAAAGAAGCTTGTT
>LGRX02017913.1:0-18820 GCA_001247695.2 Cymbomonas tetramitiformis
GAACAGCGGCGTCCACACGGAACAACGGCGTTTACACGGAACAGCGGCGTCCACATGGAACAGCAGCGCGTGATGCCCGCAGGCAAGCCCATGTCGGAACTTCCATGGCAGGTGCTACAGGAGTCCATGGACGAAGGGCAAGTATGCTGCGGTGAGGGAGGGCGTGGTATAGGCTGGCAATGGCGCCAGAGATCGTGCGATGCGCGGAGAAGGGGCAGATCGGAGGTAGGATACGGGGCGAGGTTGGCACCTTGTTGACTGCCTGGTTCAGCACTAGAAGCGCATCGTGGAAAGGGGTGCCGTAGTCGATGATTCCTCCTCCAATGAGCTCCTCGAATTGGCTCGGCGCGGCGCTGTTTGCAGGCACTATCTCCGCCGCCGCCTCTCTAAAGTCTTCCATAGTCACCTGCATGGACCTCTCCCCCACCTTTTCACCTCTCTCTCTCTCCCTGGCTTCGATCAACTCTTGGGAATGTAAACATTGCGTGAACTCTCCCTCCCCGTGCTCCACCTCTTGCCTTCCTCGGCATCTCGAGGACGCGCCTGTACCACCGAAGCCCTTTCTGTTGGAATCTGCAGTGTCTGCTGATCAGTTTGATGTAAAGCATGACTGTCTAGGCCCTGTACAGCAGTCAGGATGATCAAACCCTGAAGAAACCCTGAAGAAACCCTATGAAACCCTTAGATCTAGATCTAGATCTGCTGAACTAATCGTGGCCGTTGGATCACATGATGACCATCGGCAAGACACAGTGTGTAATAGTTCACGGCCCATCGCAGACGTGTCACTGCAGTCGTTATGAACTTGGCAGTGGCACGTCATAACTAACTAAATAGCGAACTTTCACTTAGACTGGCCAATCAGTAATGATTGAGCGACAATGTTCGTGGCGCTTCGAGCTGCGAACTGGTATATCTTTTGATAATGAAAGTTAGCGCTCGCTTTTCGCAACTTACCCGACTCTGAATTCCAAAACTTTCCCCAACCACCGACCTCACATCACGGTACTCAACCACGATGGCTGGGGACGCCACCTCGCCATAGACGGAGTTGTAAGCCTCCAGTGCGTCTGCACCGACGAGGCCCGGGCGTCACACGTCCCATGTACCGCTGCGCGTAAGAGAATTCACTATGGTCAAAGGGAGTAAGAGCTATAGCCAAGCTGCGACACCGCCACCTTCTGGTAGCGCGCCAGAATATGAAGTGTCCTATTCTGGCGAGTCGTCTTCGCGAGATGTTATGCTGAGTAACCAGCAGGAGGATATCTCGGCGCTTAAGGATATGGTGAAAGGTTTGAGTGCTCAGCTCTTCGATCTGCGCAACCTTCATCAGCCAGGCCTCAGCGCCGCTCCTGTCCCTGAGGACAAGCATCTCCCTTTGTCGCACGCTGGTGGGCGACGTCCTTTACCTGGTCTTTCTCATATGACCAAGGGGCTTTCCGCGGACTCGTACTTTTCTGGCAAGGAATCTGACCAGGAAGGAATTTGGGACGAGTTTTGTGCGAGAATTAAGCCTTCTTTACGCCACCCTTCTCTAGCACTGCTGCTTTCGGCGTCTACTCCGCTCCAAGAGGTGAGGGAGGATAAACTCTATCTTGAGGAAGCAAATGCACTATTTTATGACTTCCTCTGCCGTGTTACCACTGGCACTGCGAACGCTATCGTTCGCAGCTACGAACAACATTCTGACGGTCACGGAGCTTGGCGGGAACTGGCCCAACTGCGACACACCACCAGCGCTGTCTACTTCATCACCCAGGTGGATAGGCTGCTGTCGCTACCGAATCAACTCTCGAGACTTGCCCCTCCTCTCTCCACGTTTTTGGAGTCGAAGGAGACACTTCGTCGTATACGCGAGTACTCTGCGAACACGCGCGTTACTCCTTCTGGCAAGCCTCTGTGTATGGAGACGGTTGAGACCATCTTTTCTGCCATGGCTATTGTGCGACTGCACCCAGACTATATGCTCCTCAAGGCCAAATTCATGTCTGAGACCCTGCCGACCGCGAGTGTGCTGTCGGGCCAAGTAACATCTCACTACGACACCATACTCGCCCCGCGCAAACTGCCCACGCGCTGCACACTCAATCTGAGACTGCTGGTGCCATCGCTGACGACAGGCGTAAGCAGGAGGAGGGGAAGCGAAAGCTGCTGGCTGTCAAGGTACCGTGCCCTGTGTGTCACAGACGCGGGCACTCTGCTAAGGACTGTTTCATCAAGAACGTCGAGAAGCGGGAGGCTTTCTTCAAGAAGGCTTCAGCGACCGCCAAGGCGGCGGTTCTCAAGAGGGTGGCTGACTACGAGAAGAATGGTAGCTTACCGAAGCCTGGTGAACATCTTGGCGCTGCAGCTGGGAAATCTGAGCTTTATCCTGGACTGGAAGAGGCTGGTGAGGTCCTTTTTGCCATTCGGGAGGCTAGTACATCTGACTTGCACCCTGGTCTGTACGAGACTGGTGAAGATATATATGCCAGTCACTACGGTTCTGGGCTATTGGAATCTGGTTGTGATAGCATCTCTGGCTCGCTGACCTCTTGTCCGACCTTGGGCCAGCTATCCACGTGTCAGGGTTCCGAGCTGGTGGAGTTCTCGTTGTGTGAATTTCTGGAAGGTGAACACTCTGCCCTCAGCTCAGGGTCAGGTGAGAGTGTTATATCCCACACTGCTGGCGAGGCGGAGCAGCACTCTGGTAATCTCAGCATCTCTGGGTCGCTGCCTTCCAGTTCGACCCTGTGCGAGCACTGGATATGTGGTCGGGGCTCTGTGCCTGTGGAGTCCCAGCCATATGAGTTCCCAGTGTTCAATTACTACTCTGTCCTGGCGGACGTGGGCGAGCCTGAGCTCGTTGTGTCCCACGCCACTGGTGGATACACCGAGGACAATGAGGGCACTGTGGGTGCACCTCGTGTGGAGTTGTCTTCAGTGGGGTGCCCTCCTCGCAGGACCAGGAAGAAGCGCCACTGCTACGTCCCCAACAAGCATTCTCACAGCACCAAGGTTGTGCCTGTTTATGACTCGTGGGTCTACATTGATGTCCTTACTGCCTTCTTCCCTGACAAGGCTCGTCTGAAGAGGACACAGGCCCAGTGGGATTGTGGACGTGATCAGCACCTGGGTGACATTTTTCAGATATCCCCCAGGCAATTGTGGTTCAAGCCTGAATTGCAACGGTGGCACTCTATCATGATGGCTGGGACTGTGGAGATATTCCTTCGTGCTTGTGACATACTTGACAGGGGCACTACCCTTCCTCGTGGTGTTGAATGTACTGTCAGTCTCGGGGTGATCCTCTACCAGCGCAATCTCATCAGGCAACTTACAGATGACATGGATATATTGCTGAAGCTGGAGTCCGTGATGGTGCGCACCTCACTGGCAGACCTGCACAGCTGGGCCTCTGAGCTCGGGAGGGCCACCAGGGCCTTGATACGGGTGGTGCAGGACTATGCAGGCATGCTGTCCCTCGATGAGGGGTGGGGTATCGATGAGTGCTCGGACTATGGCTCGGATGGTGATGATCCCCTACCAGACTTGGAAGATGCCTCTGACTCTGACGAGGAGGAGGAGGAACCAGTGACAGGTGATTCTGGCTCTGCTGATGTGGTGGGTTCCCCTAATTATGATCGGCTTCTTGCAGACCGGGATTCCTGGTCTTATCATCCGATGGGGGACAACTATATGCCTGGTCCTCTCTCCGTCTCTGAGCTGCCTGACAGTGACTCTGATTGCGAGGTTCCTGACCTTCCTTCAGGTTCGGACTCTGCCTCAGATTGTGGTGATTCTCTGCCGGATCTGGAAGATGCCTCTGACTCTGACGAAGAGGAGGAGGGTGTGTACCATGGGCACTTTGACGAGGAGGAAGGCTATGTGGACCTTGGGCAGCCCGTTGAAGGAGTGGGTTACAGCCCCTCTGATGATTGGGCCTCTGGACTACTTTCTCAGCCTCGCAGGGTCCCCCTCTGCACTGTGGGTCTGCTCCCCAGTGACTATTATGAGGACGACTGTGGGGACTGCTGTGATGATGCCTGTGATGACCTCATCGAGGAGATGGCTTTCCACTGTGCTTCAAGTGGTGAACGTGCTCGGGTGCCTTGTGGTGCTTGGGCATCTGGTGTGGCTGGTGCCTCTGATGCTGGCCATGCTCAGGTGGCATGTGGTGTGCGTGCTGGTGACGGTCGCACTCAGTCTACTGAGGACAAGAGTGCTGTTATTGACAGTGGTGCCACCAAGCACATTTTCAACTCTGTCCGAGTGTTCAATGCGGACTATGACACTACAGCCTGTGAGACTTTCAGTGTGGTGCAGAGTCAGTCTGTGGACTCCTCTGGCAGTGGCTCAGTGACCTTTGCCAAGAGGGATGTGGAGTCTGGGCGTATGATTGGGCTACGGTTCATGGACACGCACTGCATACCTGGGCAGCCCTTCAACCTCTTATCTGTGGTGGCCCTGGAGGATGCGGGTTTCCGTGTGGACTTTGGGGCAAGAACTTTATCCAAAGGGGGGGTGGTGTTCTCCTTCGCCAGAATTGGCAACCAGTATATTATGCATGAAGACACACATAGCACTTTGGATACACATCTAGCCTGTGCTGTGACACATACTGATGATCAAAGAGACCGTTCTGACTGGAAATTTGAGGACACCAAGCCTCACTTCACTACTCATGGTCCTTTCCTCCTGGAACTATTTTCCTCTGATGACAACCACATCCTGGAGCACCACTATACCATCACTGACTCATGCTTTGATAAGGATTGGGCTGGCAAGCAATGCTATGGGAACCCGCCATTTGACCACGACATCATTCTACAGTGTCTCCAGAAGGCCCTCGCTGACTTCGCCAGAGACCCCTCCAACACCAAGTTCATGTTCATATTGCCTAAATGGGTCACAGCGAGCTGGTGGAGTCTGGTCTCTCAGTTTGACATTATTCATGAATACCCTGTTGGTGCTAAGATCTTTTCTGCACCAAGGGAGTCATGCTATAACGTAGCCAACCTGGAACCCTGTGGAGAAGATCGTGTGTGGATCGAGGACACCAAGTGGCCAGTGGTGGTGTTGTTCAAGGACTCGCACACTACAGAGCGACTTGACATCAAGATGCTACAACACGTAAGGCTGGGCCACATTGGTGACAAGTCTATTGACCACATGTTCGCTCAGAGTATTCCTATGAGTATCACTGAGTCACAGTACTCTGGCAGCCCGGTGCAGCATTGCCCCGAGAGGTGCATTGCCTGCAGGCTGACCAAAGCCATACGGCCCTCTGTGAAGCCCACTGGGAGAGAGCTATCCAAGGAGCTGGGAAATCTTGTATGGTCAGATACATGTGGACCATTCAGGATCAGTGCTGGGGGGTTCAGATGGTTTGTACTATTTGTTGATGACTCCACGACATGGATATGCATATTCTACCTCAAGGTGAAGTCGGACTACCTCAAGGCCTTCCAGCAGTATCGGAAGGAGGTGAAGCGCCTGAGGAGCACTATGGGCCTGTCCAGTGAGTACCACATGGTGCTCCACACCGATGGTGACAGCACTATGATAGCTGGGCAAACTGCAGCCTTCTGTGAGGAACATGGCATTGAGCAGAGGCATGGCTCCCCGTACCTGCATGAGAACCAGGCAAGGGTTGAGAGGTCACACCGAGATGTGCAAGCTATGGCCAGAGCACTCCTACTGACCTCTGGATTTGATGCAAGTATGTGGCCTCTGGCCACCCGCCATGCGGTGTACATCCTCAATCGTACATTCCGAAAGTCTCTGGGGTGGACTTCATCTTACTACCTCATCAGGAAGAAGCATGCGGACCTGTCCCAGCTGCGGATATTTGGGTGCAGGGCCTATCCCTTTATTGACCCCACGATCCGTGAACACAAGCTCAGCAACCGGGCACGTGAGATCAGATATGTTGGACATTCAGAAGTGTCATCTGCCTATCTACTGTATGATTGTGAAGCTGGAAAGGTGGTCAACTCTGGTATGGTTACCTTCTTGGAGAAGCTGGACACGCTGGGTAAGGTGATCACCTCATGGGACCCCTCTGCGGTGACCCCTCTCAAGACCAACTTCATGGCCACCAATCTGGATGCGCCCTACAGAGATCCTCCGCCTACACTATTGGAGACTGCTGTACTGGAGCAGGGTGTGTATATCCCTGAAGACAGTGATGAGATTGTGGCTGTGGTGAAGGTGGAAACCCCTGATGATGTGTGCTGGGTGAGTCTGAGCTCGTATCTTAAGCCAGGCAGTGCTCGGCTGTCACTGTTGAAGGATTGCCCATCATATGGCAGTGTCAACGCTCACTATCCGCTGTTCACCGAGGTGCGTGCTGTGACTGGGAAGGGGGACTATGAAGAGGCCATGGTGTGTGGACGTGCACTTGGACCACATGCCCAGCCCTACTGCGTGGTGCTCCTCACCAACTTCACCATTATGGACCTACCTGGTGGAGAGGTTCGGTTTCCACCCACACATACTTGCCTTGGTGTGCGGGCAACTGGAACACCAGCTGCGCAGGAAGCCCTGCTGCCTGCAGGGGTCACTGAGCCGAGATCTCACGCCCAGGTGTTGACTGCGCCTGACTGCGCTGAGTGGCTCAGCTCCATTCAAGATGAGTTGGAGGCACTCGTGCAGATCAAGGGGGCTCTGCAGATGCTGGACGAGGGGGACATACCAACTGGAGTGAAGCTGCTGGAGATGTCTCTGGTCCTCAAGGTGAAGTTGGACAAGAACCGGGAGCTGCTCAAGAGGAAGAGCAGAGTGTGTGTGCGGGGGAATAAGCAAGAGTATGGCGTGGACTACTACGATACTTTCGCCCCGTGCACCCAGCTGTCCTCTGTGAGAGTTGTCATCACCCTCGCCCTCAACCTGGGCCTCACGGTGTACCACATGGACGTGGACACTGCTTTCTTGAACTCAGTGCTTGAGGAGGACCTGTATGTGCGCCTTCCCCGAGGACTGGATTATGGGGGGCACAGATGTGCCAAGCTACTGAAAGCTGTGTATGGACTCAAGCAGGCGGGTAAGGAGTGGTTCGACACCTCAGATGCGTTCATCATGGGGTATGACTCCAGGATGCAGAGAAGTGACGTGGAGCCATGCCTGTACTTCATCCGGGACGCCACTCTCCAGGTGATCATCTTGGCCTACGTGGATGACTACCTGGTGGCCACCAACGACAAGTCCTGGTATGATACTTTTGTGTCATCCTTCCATGCGCAGTATGCATGCAAAGACCTTGGAGTATTGGACTTGGTCATGGGCATCGGGGTGCGCTGGGGGAGTGACACAGCATACCTATGCCAGTCTGGTTATATCACCCAGATCATCAGTACCTATGGCCTGGACGATGCCAAACCAGCGAGCTTACCAATGTCACCTGGCACTGCACTAGCTCCTGCTGATGGCAAGGGAGCTATGCCCTACCGGGCTCTTCTGGGGCAGCTGCAGTGGGTGGCTCGCTGCAGCAGGCCTGACATCATGGCAGCGGTATCAGTTCTCTCGAGGTTCTGCACCACGTATGGTCCAGAGCACTTCATGGCCCTGAAGCAGGTGGTGAGGTACCTGAAGGGCACCAAGGAGTACGAGCTGGTGCTGCGCACTGCTTCAGTGCCTGGGGGGGTGGCACTGGACCAAGCAGGCCTTTGCCCCTATCTATCTACACTGACTCCGATTATGTTGGGTGCAAGGTAACCAGAAGGAGCACCTCTGGTATTGCAGTATTCCTATGTGGGAGTCTGGTTATCTTCTCGTCTATGATCCAGAAGTCTGTGTCCCTGTCCACTACTGAGGCCGAGATCATAGCCATGTCAGAGGGAGCTCGGGAGGTGAAGTATGTCCTCAACGTGCTGGACTCGCTGGTGGACATATGCAGACCAGTCCCTATGTACTGTGACAACCAGGGGGCTATTCACCTGGCTACCAACTATGTGAACAACTCCAGGTCCAAGCACATCGAGGTGAGGAACATGTACATCAGGGAGCTGATCAAGGCCAAGGACACAGAGGCGCTGTACACTGGAACTGATGATAACACCGCTGACATCATGACCAAGCCCCTGGCACTCCCTATATTTCGTGTACACCGAGAGCGACTGGGTATCATGAACCTGCCTCGTGGAGACCAATGAAGACTGAAGGGGGCACCATCCCAAAGACTGGAGCTGGAGCCAGAAGACTGAAGGGGCACCATCCCAAGGACTGGGCATTGCTGACTGAAGGGGCACCATTCCCAAGAACTGGCAGTAGGACAACTAGACAGTCACCCTTTAGAAGGGGTGTTGGAATCTGCAGTGTCTGCTGATCAGTTTGATGTAAAGCATGACTGTCTAGGCCCTGTACAGCACTCAGGATGATCAAACCCTGAAGAAACCCTGAAGAAACCCTATGAAACCCTTAGATCTAGATCTAGATCTGCTGAACTAATCGTGGCCGTTGGATCACATGATAACCATCGGCAAGACACAGTGTGTAATAGTTCACGGCCCATCGCAGACGTGTCACTGCAGTCGTTATGAACTTGGCAGTGGCACGTCATAACTAACTAAATAGCGAACTTTCACTTAGACTGGCCGATAATGAAAGTTAGCGCTCGCTTTTCACAACTTACCCGACTCTGAATTCCAAAACTTTCCCCAACCACCGACCTCACATCACGGTACTCAACCACGATGGCTGGGGACGCCACCTCGCCATAGACGGAGTTGTAAGCCTCCAGTGCGTCTGCACCGACGAGGCCCGGGCGTCACACGTCCCATGTACCACTGCGCAGGGCTGCTTGGAACGAGCAGAGGAGGAAGCATGTGTACCGGGATGTCCAGTCCCACAAGCCGGCGCTCTTTGCAGTGGAGACGCTCAGCTCGCTTGGGCCGCAAGCAACGTAGCTTGTGCGTGACAGTGCCAGGACGAGTCAGAAAGGCCCCGCGACATGTAGTTGAAACATTGCACAGAGTTCCGGCGGCAGCGGCTCACGGTGACACTGCGCGGTGTGCGTCTGACATGCCGAGGCCCTCGAGGGCATGCCAAATTGAACTTTCATTTGCCGCACCACGTCATGTTTGTTCTGCACCGTCGCTATCCTGCTGCATGTGGATATATACATCCATGCATATATACATATACTATTGGAATCTGCAGTGTCTGCTGATCAGTTTGGTGTAAAGCATTACTGTCTAGGCCTTGTACAGTAATCAGGATGCTCAAACCCTGAAGAAACCCTAAAGAAACCCTAAAGAAACCCTATGAAACCCTTAGATCTAGATCTGTAGATCTGCTGAACTAATCGTGGCCGTTGGATCATATGATGACCATCGGCAAGACACAGTGTGTAATAGCTCGCGGCCCATCTTCTGAAAGTGAGCCGGAGAGTTCATCGGCCCATCGCAGGCGTGTCACTGCAGTCGTTATGAACTCGACAGTGACACGTCAGACTCTAATTAGTGAACTTTCACTTAGACTGCCCAATCAGTAATGATTGGGCGCTAATGTTCGTGGCGTTTCAAGCTGCGAACTGCTATATCTTTTGAGAATGAAAGTTTACGCTCGCTTTTTGCAAACTACCCTGTATAGAATTCCAACAGGTTATGGGCCCGCTTACTTTGTAAGTGCGTTCTATTTTGTTTATCACGCTAATTTCCGCTGCGCGTACGCAAATTCATTATGGGAAGAAGCAGAAGCCAGGTGACCCCGCTGTCTAATCCTGATCTTGGCGTACCAGCGTCTGAGGAGAAGCCGGGCGAACCAACTGCGCGGGATAATGCTGTTGCGCTGTGTAGCCAACAGGAGCAAATCTCGGCACTTACGGACATGGTCAAGACTATGGGTGCTCAACTTTGCGAGCTCCACAGCCTTGGTCTGACAGGTCACTGCCCCGCTGTCCCTGTGGACCAGCATTTTATTTCGTCGCTCGCTGGTGGGCGACGACCTTTACCAATTCTTTCTGATATGACTAAAGGACTTTCCGCGGACTCGCACTTCTCTGGCAAAAATTCTGACCAGGAAGGAATTTGGGACGAGTGGCTTGCGAAAATTCGTCCTTCTCTGCGTCACCCTTCTCTGGCGCTATTGCTTTCGGAATCGACTCCACTTCATGTGCTGAGGGGGGACGAGTCCTATCTTGAGGAAGCGAATCAACTATTTTATGACTTCCTCTGTCGCGTTACCACTCGCACTGCGAACGCTGTTGTTCGCAGCTTTGAACCGTACTCTGACGGTCACGGAGCCTGGCTTGCGCTTTCCAAATTACGACGCAACACTAGTGTCGTCTATTTCATCAACCAGGTGGATAAGCTGTTCTTGCTACCTAATTGACTTTCAAATCTTTCTCCTCCTCTTTCGGCGTTTCTGGAAGCGAAGGAGACTCTTCGGCGTATACACGAGTACTCCATGAACACACGCGTTACGCCTTCTGGCAAACCTCTCTGTATGGAGACGGTTGAGCCCATGTACACTGCTATGGCTATTGTGAGACTGCATCCCGACTATATGCTCCTCAAGGCCAAATTCATGGTCGAGGCCCTCCCTACTGCGGACGTGCTGGCTGACCAGGTCACATCTCATTACGACACAATACTCGGCCCGCGCGCTGCTGTGACGCACACTGCCCACGCAGTGAACACACCGGCGATAATTCTGAATCTGAGGCTGCTGGCAAGGTCCCTTGCTCTATCTGTCACAGACGTGGCCACCCTTCTACAGACTGCTTCATCAAGAACGTCGAGAAGCGGGAGGCGTTCTTCGAGAAGGCTTCCCCCTCTACCAAGGCGGCAATTCTTAAGAAGGTTGCGAACTACGAGAGGCATGGTAAATTACCGAAGCCTGGTGAGCACCTTGGTGCTGCAGCTGGACAACCTGAGCTTTATCCTGGCCTGGAGGAAAGTGGTGAGGTTCTATTTGCTCTCCGAGAGGCTGGTCAATCTGACTTACACCCTGGTCTGGATGAGACTGGTGAGGACATATATGCTGGCGAGGAGGAGGAGCACTCTGACACTGGTGAGACTTTATTTGCTCTCCGTGAGAGTGGGCAATCTGACTTATACCCTGGCCTGGAGGACACCGGTGAGGCTTTATTTGCTCTCGGTGAGGGTGGGCGATCTGGCTTACACTCTGGCCTGGAGGACACCAGTGAGACTTTCTTTGCTCTCCGTGAGGCTGCATGTCGCTGGAACAATGAGCACACTCTCCCGACTTCTGACTTCTCTGATGTCCCCGTGACTCCGTTACATCTGGTCTTTGGGAGTAACTCTGGTAAATCTGCCTTGGTGGACCCTCCATCCTCTGGACTCGCCCTCTCCAACGACTATTCTGTGCTGGACAGAGTGTTGGCGGTGCCTACTGATGCTACTGCTAGCTGTGCTAAGGTGGCCGGAGGGGTGGTGGATCCTGACTTGCGGGTTGCGCCCCGCTCCACTATGGGCAAGAGCGCTGTTCTGGATTGTGGCGCCACCAAGCACATCTTCGACTCTATGAAGGTGTTCACCGAGGATGATGATGGTGACCACTTTGGTGACAACTTTGATGACTCCATCCCCGATCTGGACTTGGGCTCCGACTCGCATGAGGATGATGATCCCGAGGCTTGTCAGGTTGGACTATCTGGACATCCTGAGCTTTATCCTGGACTACGAGTGGATATCTTGACAACCTACCCCGTGATGATCAAATAAGGACTGAAGGAGCACCATCCCCGTACCACTGGAGCTGAAGGGGCACCATCCCCCTATCACTGGAACTGAAGACTGAAGGGGGCACCATCCCCATAAACTGGAGCTGGAGGGGCACCATCCCAAGAACTGGGTGTTGCTGACTGAAGGGGCACCAATCCCAAGAACTGGCAGTAGGACAACTAGACAGTCACCCTTTAGAAGGGGTATTGGAATCTGCAGTGTCTGCTGATCAGTTTGATGTAAAGCATGACTGTCTAGGCCTTGCACAGTAGTCAGGATGCTCAAACCCTGAAAGAACCCTAAAGAAACCCTATGAAACCCTTAGATCTAGATCTGTAGATCTGCTGAACTAATCGTGGCCGTTGGATCATATGATGACCATCGGCAAGACACAGTGTGTAATAGCTCGCGGCCCATCTTCTGAAAGTGGGCCGGAGAGTTCATCGGCCCATCGCAGGCGTGTCACTGCAGTCGTTATGAACTCGACAGTGACACGTCAGACTCTAATTAGTGAACTTTCACTTAGACTGCCCAATCAGTAATGATTGGGCGCTAATGCTCGTGGCGTTTCAAGCTGCGAACTGCTATATCTTTTGAGAAAGAAAGTTTACGCTCGCTTTTTGCAAACTACCCTGTATAGAATTCCAACATATACAACCTCGGTTATATATGTATATGTTGCAGCGTAGATGAGGGTCTAGCACAGATGAGGGTTGCCCACCTATGTTGGCATATCTTCATGGTAGCTTCCAAGTTTGCATAAGGTAATGCATCATTACAACGCTCAAGGGATATGCTTGCCATCACTAAACTATTTTCATTAAATGGTCAACTTTGACTTTGACCTTGACAACCCGCGTTGTTAAAGGGGGTGCATCCGCTATGCTGAAGGCTAAAAATGGCGTTTTCCCAATAAATCACAAATGCCATGGCATAATTTGCTAGCTAGACTCATTCATGCAGTTCCTACGATTCTAAACGTCCCGGAGAGAGCTTCCACGCATCGCTTTTGATGAGGTAAACCCTCTGGGTACATAAAATGCCCACAATACTCATTTACGCTATAACATATATGTATATGTATATAGTATATAGTATATAGTCTATAGTATATGTATATAGGGATAAGTCTTCATCGGGGGCCGACATTTGATCGCACCGAAGGTGCATCTATTCCTCTCGTCCGAAAATGGAAGAAAAAAGCACACAAATATCCACATCCTATAAATCATATAGCACATTATATGTATGTTCCATATTAAGACAATCTGTTTTTCAAACACGTCGTCTGATCAAACTGATTCGATCATATAACTACATTTTTGACCGAACAGTTTTAATGCAACGGATACTTGACGAATGCCGCCACGTCATCCTTCCCTCACACTTTTAGTCGCTGTCGACACCGCGCTCGCGTCGTCGCAGCCCAGACACGAGACAGATCGCAAATCGAGATGCCCACATCGCAATAAAATGGTAAAGCGAGCGCGAGCGGAGGGGGAGCGGAGCCCCTGCGACTCGAAGCGGGAGCGACGAGTGGGCTTCGCTGTTCCAATTCCAATGTCTATGTGTTAAATATGGAACACGGATGTAATGTGTTAAATATGAGACGCGAATCTTATAAATTAAATATGTGACCTAGCCCTAATGTGTTAAACATGGAACGCATCGGCTTAATATGTTTAAATTGGAGCACAGTGGAATTTTAGTGGTTTCTGCCACGTGTAGATCAAATGACCCGTGTCATGCTTTGCAGCTCTAGTGACGGTTCGTGTCACGTGTAGTAGGCACAGAAACTAGACAAAAAGCCCGTGAAGCTACATCGGCTTCAGCTCTATTCTTTTGCCTTCGGTGAAAGAACTCCACGAAAATATTTCCTTCTGGGATATTTTCTGTGCGGCACACTGTAAGTATTTAAATCCCTTACTCCTGTAGAAGTAAGCAATCCGGAATCTGCACCAGCACAATGACTGGTAACACAGACAGCCAGCAACCAGGGGACTCTGAGCCTACACCGAGTGGTGTAGGTCCCCCTGTTGAGACTGTATCGCCTCCAGTACCTTCGCTGGAAATGCAGCTGCTGCTTCAACAGATGAAGCACCAGCAAGAAGCCCACGATGCGGCAATGAAGATCCAGCAAGCAGAGAGCAAGCAGCACGACCTGCAAGCTCAGTTGCTGACGGAGCAAATCAGTGCTCTGCGAGCCGACGCTGAGAAGGCTCGGTCTGCCAAGGAAGACACAGAGGCGACGACGTCTACTGGTGATGCTGAGCTCGAGAAGCTCCGACGTCTGCCTTACTGTCCCTTCTCGGCAGGGCATCCTTTTCCCCCGCGTCCGGACACTCTTCTTGACGCGATGCCCAAGCTATTTGACCTCTACGGGGACAAGACGCACGCGGCGTTGTGCAAGAAGTCGAACTCCTCGATGAAGTACGAGCAGATGGTACTGGGACCAGCGCTCGCGTACTTCCACGACGCGATCGTCTACGAGGAGACGACAGTTGATCGATTGCAGAACCTGCCGACAGCGGAGTACACCCCGTTCTTGGACGAGCTCTGGAACCGTGTGATACGGGGACACAACACCAAGAAGGGCGCCTACGGGTTGCTGTGTAACCGTTACACCATGATCGGGTACAGGGCGATGCTTGAGGGGGACAACGAAGCTCACGGTGGAGCTGAAGTTGTCCGGGCAAAGCTAGCCTTCATGGAGCAGAAGATTTACGCTGGAACTGAGGGTGTGGTGGCGGACACCATCCTGACGAAGTGGCTAGCAGAGTTCGACGCGTCTAAGGCCAAGAACGTGATGACGGTGACGGCGAAGCTGGCGGCTGGAGCTGCGACCCGAGCACAACGTGGTGACCACCGCGTTGGAGGTGGTCGCGGAGGAGATCGAGCTCCTCCATCCAATTCCCCGGGTAAGGGCGGTAAGACCGCCAACTCCCGTGGGAAGGGGAAGGATTAAATGTGCCTCGGGGCACCTGACCTAACCCCTCTCGCTCCGGGGGTTCAGGTCAAACAACGTACGATACAGGAGTATGTACGTTCTCGCAAAGGAGCATGGCGCGCTGGGGGCGCGAGCAGCGAAGCACTGCAATGGATCGCTCGAGGAGCGAAGATGCGGTGGGTGAAAGGCCCACCACCCGACTTTGACCACGGGACCTCTCTGCGAGATCTGACTCAGCAGCAGCAGGAGTGGTTGGACATCGAGACGGCCAGGTCTTTGAAGACTGGAGCATGGGTACGGGCACGACGAAGACGCCACGTTTCGCGGGTATTTCTGGTGCCCAAGCCAGGCACAAACTCTTGGAGACTGGTGATGGACTTCCGGTGGCTGAACGAGTTCTGCGTGAAGTCCAAGTGCAAAATGGAGACCCTGAAGAAGCTGCGAAGGCTGGGAAGTCAGGGCGACTGGTGCTTCACCTTCGATCTCAAGGACGGGTACCACACGGTGGGGATCGACCCGGACTTTCAGGAGTTCATGCAGTTCGACATCCAGGGGGTGCTGTACCAGTGCGGTGCACTCCCCTTCGGGTGGACGGACTCACCACGAATATTTGTCAAGTTGATGAAGACGCTCGTGGAGCTGATTCGCTCTCCGCAAGCGAGGGAGGATCGGCACGAAGTCAAGAAGCTGAGGGATGGACAAGAAGTACGACGTCGCTGGGCGGTGAGGCGACGAGAAGGAGGACTTCGACGAGGCTCGGACCGAGCAGGGGCGAGGGTGTTGCCCTACATGGACGACTTCATGGTAATCACCAAGACGCAGGACGATGCCTTCGTGCAGAGGGATTGTGTGAGCAAGCTTCTACCTCGACTTGGGTTATTCCGAAACGAGAAGAATGGTCACTGGGAGCCGACACAGCTGGTGGAGCACTTGGGGCTCGAGGTGGACTTCGAGGAGGGCTTATTCCGGGTGACGGAAAGAAGACTCAAGAAGATCCACTCCAAGGCGACAGCAATCCTCTGCCGAGCCACTCGAGAACAACGCTGGGTGCAAGTTCGAGAGCTGGCAGGGTTCAATGGACTCTGCCAGTCGGTGTACCTGGCTGTGCCAACGGCGAGGTTGTACCTACGCGAGCTGTACTTCGTGCTCGGCAAGAAGCACAGTTGGGGATCCAAGGTGAAGCTGACGAGGCAAGCCTGGGGAGACCTGCAATGGTGGGCCAAACTGCCAGCGACAAGCCGGTGGAATGGGCGCAAAATATGGCGAAGTCCGACGAGGGCGAAGCTACACACCGACTCCTCCCTGTTTGCGTGGGGAGGGGTGCTGAACCTGAAGAAGGAGGCACGCGGTTTCGGGAACGACGAGCTTCAGAAGCTGCACATCACCCACCTCGAGCTCGAAGCGGTCTACAAGACAGTCAGATCGTTCCTCTCCGAGCTAGAGGGGAAGGTAGTACGGCTGTACTGCGACAACCAGGCGGTGGTGGCGATGCTCTCGCACTTCACGTCACGAAACCCGGAGTTGATGCGACGTATGCGGAAGCTCTGGCTTCTCCTGGACTTACACGACATCGAGTTGCAGGCGAGGTACATCCGCAGCGAGGCCAACGAGTGGGCGGATCGGCTGTCACGAGACAAGGACCTCAACGACTGGAGGATCAACAAGAGGTGGTTCAAGTACGCCGAGGAGCAGTGGGGCGAGCACTCCGTGGACCGCTTCGCCTCCGAGATCTCGGCCCAGCTGCCGAGGTACTACAGTGCCTGGCACGACCCGGGCTGCGAGGGGGTGGACTCGCTGGCGTACGACTGGCGGGGGGAGCACAACTGGGTGAATCCTCCGTGGGGGCTACTCGACGAGGTGGCTCACATGCTGCGAGAAGAGAACGCAGCAGCGGCGGTGGCACCGTACTGGCCGGGGCAATCGTGGTTCCGAGAGCTGGAGGCGCTGGCTGCGGAGGTGGTGATCGTGCCCCGACGCAGGGACCTCTTCACTCCCAGCAGGCTGGGAGGGTCCGAGCTGCTCGGAGCCTCCAGCTGGGACGCAGTCTTGTTTCACATCCCCGGCTCCCAGTGAGGTATTTTGGCCGGAGGACCAGGTGTGGTACCCCGGGATCGTGGGTGCCACAGGTGAAGATGGAAGAACGAAGATCCAGTACGACGGTGACGAGGAGGACGTCGTGCTGAAGGAGGAGAAGTATCGAGTACTTCCAAAATGAAGAAGAAGAAGATCCGCAGCAGCAGGTGACGGCGTCTCCGTGGAAGATTGTGCTGCTGAGACACTGGACGGAGAAGCTGGGGAACAACCAGCACTCCGACACAGCAGCAGCGATGCAGGCAGCGGCGCTGGAGAAATCGACAGCCGACAACTACGAGAGGCACTGGAAGAAGTTCGTGAAGTTCTGCACCGAAGAGGACTTACGGTGGTTGCCGGCAACAGCAGCCACTGTGCAGCTTTACATGGCCGCCCTACAGGAAGCAGGTACGGTGAAGGGCACCTCCCTTCAGCCGTACTTGTCGGCCATCAACAGCTTCCACGAGGACTTCGGCTTCCAGGGACCAGCGAAGGGTCGCGCGGTCACACGTGTTGTGAAGGGCATGACAGCGATGCAGACAGCGGCTGCGGAGCAGCAGAACGTCACGGAGACGGTGAGAACTTTTCTGCCAGCTTCGGCAGTATGGTGCGTACACAAAGCTGCTCTTCAGTTGCCTCTTGCGACTGTAGAACAACGGAAACTCCTCCGTGCTTGTGTGTACGTAGTTGTATCTTTTGTGACGTTTGGCAGACCGCAGACAGGCACGGCGATGCTGCGGGAGAGCTTGCTGAGGGACAGCAACGGACTCTCGATCGTGCTCGAGAAAGAGAAGGGCAAGAACCACCTCTTGTGTAAGAGGAGGCTCTGCATCCCACGGGAGGGGGTAGCAGAGCTACACGAGCTGCTCGATCGGTGGGAGCAGGCTCGGGATGAAGATTGGTTGCAAGCTGCTACGACAAGTACAGCAAAAGCAACGGACACGGCCAGCTACTGGAGGCCGCCGTGTGACAAGAAGAAGCAGTTCAAGAACGTTGATGTGAACGAGTGGATTGCTTGTGCCTTAGGGCACGTGGGTTGTGTCCCTCTGGAAGGGGGGCATTACACAGCCCACAGCACCCGGAACGGTGCCACTACATGCTCACGTGCAGTGGGAGTAGTGATGGAGAAAGTATGCTTTTTTGGGGGGTGGGTGCAACTGTCTTCGGCAGTACACGCCTACATCGACCCCACAGCAGTAGCAGACGCCGACATGGTTTACTACTTCGGGTGGCTAACACCGGGATGGCATCAGACAGCAGCACCGATGGAGTAAGAGAGTGCCGACACATATCTCTGAAGACATGGCAATGATCCGTGTGCAAAAGAAATGTTTAAATTGGAGCACAGCGGAATTTTAGTGGTTTCTGCCACGTGTAGATCAAATGACCCGTGTCATGCTTTGCAGCTCTAGTGACGGTTCGTGTCACGTGTAGTAGGCACAGAAACTAGACAAAAAGCCCATGAAGCTACATCGGCTTCAGCTCTGTTCTTTTGCCTTCTCTACCCACCCAACCCAGAAATCTCTGTTCACTTTGCAGAGGTTTATTTCAAGGAAATACATCCATCAAAATAAGACTTTAACTAACACTGGTAAGTCTGGCTGGTAGCTTAGACAGCACCGGTGAGACAAAAGCTATTTTATGTAATGGATGACCCTTCGGGGCAGGCAATGTGCCTTTTGGCAATGATCCGTGTGCAAAAGAAATGTTAGATATGAGCGACACAAACGTTGTATGTTCAATATGAAACAAATGTGATGTGTTAAATGTGGGACACACACATGATCTGTTAAATACGAAACGTCGACTCGGATGTGTTAAATACGGAACGCCAATATGAAACACACCGATGTGAGGTGAGGCTGAGGTTGTTACTGCGCTGCGCGGTGTGCGGGCCTAACTATGTCGATTATGTGTATAAAGCGCCTTCGGTGCGTCGGCTGGGAGCGCATGCATGCGAGCAGCGTTTATAATTTTAATCTACATCGGGGGCAGACACGTCATTTAAATCTAAATCAGGACATTTCATTTTAATCCACATCGGGTAAGCATTTCATTTCAACGTAAGGATATAATGTAAATGAAACATAAGGGGGCCAATCCAACCAGTAGCTATAGGGGGACCGCACCGGCATTT
>LGRX02017914.1:0-14508 GCA_001247695.2 Cymbomonas tetramitiformis
CGGCGCCCTCAACGGTGCGGTGGCCAAGAACGGGAGCACGGGTGGCCGGGTGGGATTGGTGGTTGCCTCCCGCCGGCGACGAAGTACAAGATTAACCCTCGCACCACATGCACCATCCGGTACCGCCCGAAGCCTTGCATAACACTCTGAACCGGATATGCATTGTTCTTCACCCACCTTCGAATCTTCCCGTTGAATGATTCGAACACGTACATCCATGTCCCCCGTATTGGACCATACATGAGGAGTTGGTCGGGGAAGTGGGAAAGCAAATGCGTGTTGATGACCAGCCGGTCAGGTGAGCCATCGCGCTCGAGTGACTTGAAGAACTCATCCACCAGATTTTGAAGCTTAGGAACATCCTGCAAAATCACCAAATAAAAGGTAATTAAGGAAGACGCTTGGAATGTACTCGGAACGTATTCGGGATGTCTTCCAGATGTCTTCCGTACCTTACAGTCTACAAGCTCCGAAGTGAGCTCTCTCGTTATGACCGTCAACTGCCCGATCAAGTCTTCAAGCATGTTTTTCGAGTAGCCCTCGTCTCTATCCCAAGACGCTAGCACGCTCATAATGCCCGCTTGTAGCATTTTCAACGCCTTCGTGACACTTGAGCGTCTTCGGTCCGGTGTTCGTGCCGTTCGGACGCAACATCTTCTTATGGCCTTGCCCCCATTTGACCATTGTGATTTGTGATGACCATTTGTAATTAATTAGCAATAATCAAGATTGTTGCATTTGTTGAAATTGAAGGGAAAATGCGAAAGTGCAATTTTACATATGACATTTTGCTCTACGTTAGATTTCCAAAATTTCAATCTCAGCTAATTTTGATCTACGTTAGTTTTCTGATTTCAGTTTTTGGATTGCTTGATTTCAGATTTTTTTACATTTGTCATTTTGCTCTACGTTAGATTTCCGATTTTCAATTTTGGCTAATTTGGCTCTATGTTGGATGTCAGTTTTCAGTTTTTGGAATGCTCCATTTCAGACTTTTGCATTTGTCATTTTGCTCTATGTTAGATTTTCCAGATTTCAATTTTGGCTGATTTTGCTCTACGTTAGATTTCAGGTTTCAGTTTTTTGAATGCTTGATTTCAGATTTTACAAACCAATTTAAGATTTTTATATGTGTCATTTTGCTCCACATTAGATTTCCGATTTTCAGTTTTGGCTGATTTTGCTCTACGGTGGATTTCAGATTTCAGTTTTGGAATGCTTGATTTCAGATTCTGCTACAGTATTGTCATTTTGCTCTCCGTTAGATTTACCGAAGTCCGTGCGCCCGGAAGATGCGCAGAAGACGCTCGGAACGTCTTCGGGACGACTTCCGATGGAGCGTGCAGGCATACATCTTTCATGGAGATACGGGCATGCCGTGGCAACCGGTTCGCACCTTCGTGTTGGCATCTCCGGGGGAGGGTCCTCGGGCTCACTCATGGACTTCGGTATAGGTCATGTCCACAACTTCATCCATCGGGGCCGGAGGTGAAGGTGAAAGCCTTTGCGGATTCATCCGCCTATCCCCATCACTCACAAGCTCCGGAGGACGATGATATGGTTCGCCCGATGCGATTGCATCCCGTATCTTCAACACCATTCCTTGGAGGTTGACGCCAATGGGAGGCTCAAGCAGCCACTTATGTTGTCAAAAGTGCACCGTGCCCGGATCATCGGCCAAGTCCAATGGATCGGAGAAAATGTCCTCCCACGTATGCTCCTTAAAGCCCGGTTCATGCAAGTCTGAAATTGCTTGCACATAGCCAAAAAAAACTCTTGAACCGAGAAATGCACATTAGTGGGCTCGGCTAAGCCGAAAGGTGGCCGGTTGCTTTGACGCGGCACGCAAATACGAACCGCGTCCTCATGATCTTCAGCCCTGCGAAAACATTGTGATAGTGAATTCATAGAAGACACGTGGAAGACGTCCGGAAGTCGCGCAGAAGATGCTCCACACATCTTCGGTTGTATGCATTCCAAACTGCATAAATGTGCATGATAGATGCATGTGGGTTATGGAGACAAGCAAGCACCTTGTTGCAGGGAATGCTCATGAATGTAGACGGATTCCCCGAGCCATGCCGTCATCTCATGATCCAGCTCGCGGGATGGCGACACCGTAGACAACCAATCGTGCACCGCTGCCATCTTCCCCTTCAAGACCTCCGGCTTGGATTGACGGAAGACCTCCGCCGCGGATTCGGGGGGGGGTTTAGTGAGCATCGCTCGTTTGAAGGACGACATTTTGGTCTTTGGGGGCGCTTCCCCCTTTTGGAGATGCGCGGCACGTTTACTTGCCATTCTATCTCCTATACAAAGGACACTTGGCCAAGGTAGTGCGGAGGGCATCCTGAAGACAAACACTCAGAAGACGTTCGGAAGTCACTCAGAAGACACGCGGAAGACATCTCCCGACATCTTCCGGACGTCTTCTTGACTGTGCTTGCGGAAGATACCCCAGATACCTTCTGTACATCTTCCAGACATCTTCGGGGAATATATGTCTTCCTGAACCCAGAAGAGGTGCGAAAGACGCGCGGAAGACGCGCGGAAGACGCGCGGAAGACACACAGAAGACACGCGGAAGACATTTTTTGACATCTTCCGGACGTCTTCTTGACTGTGTTTGCGGAAGATACCCCAGATATCTTCTGTACATCTTCCGGTTGTCTTAGAGATGGCTTTGAGGAAGACATGTCTTCTGGAAATCTGCAACTTGTAGAAGTTCCACCGAACGTCTTAACACCCCTCTTAGGGGCGTCTTCCTCATTTTTTTGACGATCTTCTACGCGTCTTCTAATGTCTACCTAGGCCTAGAGCCGAAGAGGGGTGTTAAGACGTTTTGTGGAACTTCTACAAGTATCAGATTTCCAGAAGTCACGTCTTCCTTATAGACATCTCTGGAGGGTAACAAGATGCACAGAAGATATCTGGGGGGTCTTCCGTATGTCTTTTTGTTTTTTTTTGAAAAAAGCTTTAAAAATCGCGAAAAAACAAAAAAAAACATATAAGGTGCACAATACTGGGCATAATTGTGTGGTGTAGGTAGAAGTGCAAAAAAACAAGTGGTTTGTTCGGGAGAGGGGAAAACGTACCAAGTTACTAAGTTAAAACGGCCGACGAATTTGGTAGAAGAAACTGCTCTTGTTTTAGAGCACCATCCCTCCTAGCAACGGTCGAACAGTCGATCACGCGCGCAGTGAGTCGCGTGAGACGTGATGACTGCACGATACCGCGGATAGCAAACCCGGAAAATCTGCCAGCGCTGCGCTGCGCTGGTGCGTGGTGTGGCGCTGGCGTGTGGTCGCGGTCGTGGTCAGGCGTCATCGTCAGCTAGCATTAGCATCGCATCGCATCGCATCGTCAGGCCCAGCGCAGGGGAGTGAGCACGAGCACCGCACCGCACATCGACATGACCGTTCGAGTTTGAATTTTATTTAACGTTGAAGTGAAATTTGCATCTACCACTTTTACACCTGCATCCAACTCAATTCCACCGCAGCCTCGTTTTCCGCGGACTGCTGCTGGGTGAAGTGGTCCTTTTAAAATACTTCGTCTAACAGAAAAAACGTTGCACAACGCAATACTTCAATAGTGATTGCGGGTGCTTTTCGTGCCTTGGTTTTTTTACGCGCACTTCGGCGTGCTTAGCGTCTAATTGAGGTGTGAACGAGACATGTGTTCTCGCTCGTCCTTTGGACGAGATGATGTTGGTTCGATTTCAACTCACACCACTAGGCCTTTTTGTTTTCCTTCGGTAATCTTGTATTTCGTCTCGTACTATTTTTGCGCTTTACTAACCTTTGGTTTTGCGTTGCGCTTTGTTTTTCAGATCGGCTGAAAATGACCTAGTCCAAAAGGTAAATTTTCAGCCCAACCTCAACACCACAAGTAAAGGTATTTGCTCTATCATCCCCTAGTGTCACACCTAAAAAATACTGCCTTTATGCGTTGTGTTTTTCCGCTTTACTAACCTTTGGTTTTGAGTTGCGCTTTGTTTTTCAGATTGGCTGAAAATGAGCAAGTGGGAAAAGCGCATTTTCAGCCCATCGCCCACAACTAGAAGAGTAAAGGTACTTACCTTACCCTTCCTAGGAATTTGTGCTTGTATTCATTGTGTGTTTTCACTCTACTAAGTGTTGGTATTTTGGTGTGCGTTGTTTTTCAGATCGGTTGAAAACGAGCGAGTGGAAAACCCATGTTTTTGCGTGGTCCAAGACCTATGCCATGTGTGCATGTTAGATGAACATCGTTTCTAGGTAATTAGACTAGTTGTTTAGAACATGAATGTGAAGTAGTTCTAGACACTTAGCTAGTTAGGATAATAATATGTGTGGCCCTCCTTATGATTAGGTTCTTGATTGAAAAGTAATATTGTTAAAGCAATTTTAGTCTCCAAAGCATCTTAGCCTTCCACACAAATAAATCATCTAGCTTGTCGTGTATCAAACATTGAGAATATGTTTGTTAAGGATGGCGAGAAGTGTATAATGCCATACATCTTGTTTGCACTCATCCTTCTTGCAAGCTTATTTCAGCCTAAAAATATTCCTCGCGAATGCGTACACGAATGTTGAAATTTATTAGACATGCAGAAGGCATTCGGAAGATATCTTCTGAACGTCTTCTGCATGACTTCTGTACATCTTCTGAATTCCGGAAGATGTCTTCTGGGTTCCAGAAGATATCTAGAAGACATCCAGAAGACGTCTTCTACGCGTCTTCTAATGTCTACCATCTTCTGAGTTTCAGAAGACGTCCAGAAGATCTTCGGGGAAGATGTACAGAAGACGCCCAAAAGATATCAAGAAGATGTCTTCCCGGATTCAGAAGACATGCAGAAGACGTCCAGAAGATAACTTCTGGATGTCTTCCCGGAAGATCTTCTGCACGTCTTCTGGAAACCAGAAGATGGTAGACATTAGAAGACGCGCCGAAGACGTCTTCTGGACGTCTTCTAGATGTCTTCTGGACCCAGAAGACGTCTCAGAAGACGTTCAGAAGACATTCAGAAGACGTTCAGAAGACGCGTCTTCTGGTTTTCCCAGAATGTAGGGTGTGGATGCACAGCTGGAACCGCAAGGTTCGAAGTCTTCACAAGACACGCCGAGGTAAATACGCGCAGGCTTTGGGGAAACCCGAACACATTGACGAGCCAACTTTTGGAGCGTACACAGATCCCACAGTATGGCTGGGTCGAAACTTCACGGAGTATGAGTCCTTGCTCATGGTCGGGCCGAACCCGGTTTGCCGAAGCTTTTCCTACGTGACCATCGGAGATGGCTTTTACCGCACTGCTGGGAGTGATCGCAACAAGAGCACCTTGCATAGTTATTTCCGGACTTTCTTCATTGATGAGCAGTTGGATAAAGATGGAAAGGTGATCCTGAACAAGCAGGGTGTGCCTAAAACCAAGGAAGTTGACAGGTGCGTCCTCCCAAATCGAAATAGTATGCCGTTAGTGCATAAAACATACCACTTAATGTACCACGTTCGACCTATCTACATACATGAAACATGCTGCTGGCTGGGAGTGATCGCGATAATAATTATCAACTTGTACAGCTACTTTCGGGCTTTCTTCGGGAACGAATGTGTGGGCAAAGGTGGCAAGGTGATCCTGAAACAAGAATGGTGTGACGAAGACACCGGGTATGTGAGTGCTTGGCAAACAAAGATAGATAGTTTGCAGATAGCGCATAAAGTACTTCACTTAATGCACTATGTTCCAGCTAACTGCGTATCAAACATGGTGGCGGTATGCAGGCACGGCCGCATTACAAACATTCTGCGGGTGGAGATCGCGGGACGGATGTACACCTTATTGAAAGTCAACTGGCTGACAAAGCCAACCGAAGAACAAATCAAGGCCTATCGTAGGAGGAACTCGATTCTCGGGCCGGACGATTTGACTAAGACGGTGTACACCTTCAACCCGCAACGTGACCCAGCGGCTTTTGAGAAGAACTCCGAGCCTTTCATCTTAGCCAACAAAGTTGAACAGTAGGTCGTCGTTATACCACATCCGTGCATGGAGACCGCGGTCATTCTTGACCCCACGGCTGACTTTTTTGAATGCCTTAAGCCACCACTTGACTCCGACGACGACTAGGACGACAACGAGGACTGAACTCATGTTTCGGTCGACGGGATTCTAGGCCGTGGACAGTCCCTCGGCATCTTGCGTCGTGTGGTTTAGTGGAACACCCAGCATGTGCAGTGGTTGCGTAGATTCCGCACCTATACCGTGGTTAGTACACGTTTAACATGTTAGATAATATATGTTTAACACAATAACGTCTGATTGGGCTAGTGTACTAAATGCCACCCTAACCACATGCTAACGTAGCACATTCCCAAAGGAGCTCAGCCCCAATATCAGCTTCTTCAAACAGCGTCATACCCCCTTAACCAATGCCCAGTTCGCCATCCAATCACCTTAGATCATCACTGAAGTGCATTTGGACCCCATCCATGACCCACTACGCACCACGCCACGAGTCCACCAACTCCCACACTTAAGAAGAGTGGGAGTTAGTACGCCGTTAACACGCTAACGTGTGATTGGTCTAGTGTACTAAATGCCACCCTAACCACATGCTAACGTAGCACACTCCCAAAGGAGCTCAGCCCCAATATCAGCTTCTTCAAACAGCGTCATACCCCCTTAACCAATGCCCAGTTCGCCATCCAATCACCTTAGATCATCACTGAAGTGCATTTGGACCCCATCCATGACCCACTGCGCACCACGCCACGAGTCCACCAACTCCCACACTTAAGGAGAGTGGGAGTTAGTACGCCGTTAACACGCTAACGTGTGATTGGTCTAGTGTACTAAATGCCACCCTAACCACATGCTAACGTAGCACATTCCCAAAGGAGCTCAGCCCCAATATCAGCTTCTTCAAACAGCGGCATACCCCCTTAACCAATGCCCAGTTCGCCATCCAATCACCTTAGATCATCACTGAAGTGCATTTGGACCCCATCCATGACCCACTACGCACCACGCCACGAGTCCACCAACTCCCACACTTAAGGAGAGTGGGAGTTAGTACGCCGTTAACACGCTAACGTGTGATTGGTCTAGTGTACTAAATGCCACCCTAACGACATGCTAACGTAGCACATTCCCAAAGGAGCTCAGCCCCAATATCAGCTTCTTCAAACAGCGTCATACCCCCTTAACCAATGCCCAGTTCGCCATCCAATCACCTTAGATCATCACTGATGTGCATTTGGACCCCATCCATGACCCACTACGCACCACGCCACGAGTCCACCAACTCCCACACTTAAGGAGAGTGGGAGTTAGTACGCCGTTAACACGCTAACGTGTGATTGGTCTAGTGTACTAGCGCCATACTAACGACATGCTAACGTAACACATTCCCAAAGGAATTTAGCCCCAATATCGGCTTCTTCAAACAGCGTCATATCCCCTTAACCAATGTCCAGTTCGCCATCCAATCGCCTTAGAACATCATTGAAGTGCATTTGGACCCCATCCATGACCCACTACGCACCACACCACGAGTCCACCAACTCCCACATTCAATCATGCTAACGCACATTGTGAACTAACGCATTGCGTTAGTACGTTGTTAGTACGCGTACTAAAAGTACGCGGCGTTAGTATGCGCTAGTATGACGTTAAGACACACTAACCCACCGTTAGTGTACGTACTAACGTTTTCTAAAATGGTAGGGTTTCCGTCCACTCATGCCGCCGCCTTCCTTCCCTTCTCCGATGATCCCAGCAGAGATGTCCGCCCCGAGTACATTCCGCAGCAGTACACCTCAGCTGACAGCTTCATCAGATCAGGACCCAGAGACTTGGTGGTGCACATGTTCAATATTTCTGCACCCCAGCTCAAACCGGTCCACGGTGTCAAGCAGGCACTTTCCACCCCAGAAGCAGTTCAGTGGCAGGAGGCTATGGATGCCGAAGTGGCTGGTCTGGCCGCCGACAATAAAATGGTCCCGGGACACCTTCCCTCGGGTACCAAAGGCCTGACCACTCTCTTTGTGTTCTCCAGACCCTTCAAACCAGACCCCTCAGCACCATCCGGCACACGGCAGATCTTCAAAACCAGACTGTGTGCCAATGGTAAGCAGACATACGGCTACCTTCCGTGGGAGACCACCTGTACCACACCTCAGCTTTATGCCTTCAGACTGGCCTTCATCTTCGGCAGCATCTTCAGTCTGAAGATGAGTCACTTCGATGTCTCCCAGGCCTTTATGAATGCTAAGCTGGATGTTCCAGTATGGGTATCATTTCCGGCTGGTTACACCTATCAGGGGTTCGGTGGTGCTTTACTGCACTATGCACTGTATGGCCTTAAGGTGGCTGGTGCTTCCTGGCAGAGACTGGTTAAGGTTTTTATGCTCAGCTTTATGTTCGGCGAGGTGACATTCAGGCAGTCCTCTCATGATGACTGCATATATTTCATCTACACTGACTTGGTTAAGGCCATGTGTGTTGTCTATGTGGATGACTTCATTCTGGTCGCCAGTACAGAGCTTGAGGATGCCTTCTGGGCAGCTTTCAGAGCCAGGTTTCTGGCTAAGCATCTCGGAGAGGTCACATCGGTCCTCCAGATGCGGGTCAGGCAGGATCAGGCTGGTATCTACCTTTGCCAGTCCAGACAGATCAAGGACTTAATGGCCAACAACAACATCACAGCTCATTCCTTCAGAACACCTATGGACCCGAAGCTCATCATCAAGAAACCAGCAGATCCAGACTTATCCCTTGTCCCCAGTTACAGATCCATCCTTGGCTCACTGCTATGGCTGGCCCGTGGCTCACGACCTGACTGCTACTATCCCGTAATCTATCTGGCTCAGTTTGTATCATGCCCTTCTGAGGAGTCTATGAAGGCTCTGATCAGAATTGCGCAGTATATGGACAGCACGGCTCATTATTCTCTGGCATTTTACTATCCCGAGACTCCGGTCAAGGTCATCACCATGTTCTGTTATTCAGATGCTGACCTGGCTAGGGACTTAGAGAATGATGCCCGGTCTTATTCTGGCTCCGTGATATTCCTGGCTGGTATGATACTGCAGTGGCATTCAGGGAGGCAGACCATCACTGAGGTCTCCTCCACAGGGTCAGAGTATGTTGCAGCCAGTACAGCAGCACAGCGGTTGGTATCACTGATGTTCATGCTCACTGAGATATTTGGTTCTATTACTCACCGTATTGATTCCCAGCAGCCCCTTGATTCCGATCTTGACCATGCTATTCAGTACCTTGACAGAGCAGCCACAGATATCCACTTTGACATGCCCTCTCTTCAGACCACCTCAGTGCTCAGGCGTCTGCTTGACAAACAAAACAAGCCAGCAGACGGTCTGACCTCAGTCCGCCCAAACTCTCCTACAATTCCTGATGAACTCAGTACAGATGAAATCACCCCCCTCAAGTTCCAGAACAACAGAAACAGAGAATACATCAGTACAGCCTCAGCTCAACCCCGCCTGGAGTTACCTATTCCTCTACTGCTGGATAATGATGCATGCAGATCTATTGTCGAGCATCACCTCCTCTCCGAGAAGGTGAAGCATGTGATTATCAGATTTCATGTCCTCCGAGACTTTGTCAGATTGAACTGGATTCGGTGTGCCAGAGTCCCATCATCTCGGAACCTGGCAGACCCTTACACCAAGCCAGTTCCTCCAGTCAAGGACATGCAGCCATACTTCATTCAGATGTTCCAGCAATATATGGCCATGGGTAAGGCTCAGGCTGCAGTTATTCAGAAATAATTTACTGGTATTCAGAAAGCAGCAGCATGATCTGACTGTGAGTACCTTGATTTCCTGTTTTCCTGTTTTGGGTTGTTTGTGTAGCTGACTGTGCTTTGCAGGTACTGGCCTATATTCAAAATTACTTATGGCTGGTTACTTTATGTTAGCTACTGTTTTCCTTAGAGACGAATCACTGTGTTAGATAGAAAATGATGTGCACTCATTGATAGATTGTGTATGTGGACATTGTATTCCGAGCTCACTCTATGGTATTAGCCACACTGCATTAGTCATTGTATCCTTACAGTGTCTGTTCCGACCGTGAGCGCCACCGCTGCTGTCAGTCATGATCTCTCTCTTCATTCTCCTTCTGCAGTAAGTCTTTCCGGTGACGGGCGGATCTGGACCTGCTTCGGCACTCCTTATCCTAACCCTGACGAAGCACCCCGGATAGCTTGCAGCCACGGTGTGTGGACCTCCAGAGACATGACATATCACTATCCCCCGACAGCAGGGTGGCACCAGGGACAGATTACTGCCCGTGTCAGGACGTTGGGTCTACGGACCAGCTTTTCGGGGTTTTCAGCCCTGACACGGTGTGACTGCAGTTCCACCATTTCCATCATCTTTCTGGATTTTGGTTCTGGCACTGGATTAGTGGCATGTATCTTGGTTTGATTGGTTATTGGTCTGACCACCTCACTCGAGGTGGTGTGCTGGAGTTGACATTCAGTCCGAGCTCAGTCATCAGAGTTGTCATCACCGACCCGTCATGACCGCTGTCATCATCGACCCGACCTGACCGCTGTCATCACCGATACGGCTCGACACCTCTGACTACTTCACTGACCTGATTGTCACCTCCTCTGATCGAGTTCGGTTGTCACATGAGACAGAGCACACACTAGCTCATTTCGCATCACACTCAGCATACTAGAACTATATATTATATCTTCTGTATGTTGAGAGAGATTCTGAGTGCGAAACCCTGAGCGTTGCAGTGCTTCCTGTTTGACCTGTCTTGACTGACTGGGTCTTCTCGCACGGTTGTATAGGTTGGAAATAACCGTCTAGACCATCTAGCGCTAGATGGTCTAGACGGTTGTTTCCAACCTATACAACCGTGACACCAAGGGTTCGACTCCCGGTGTCCGCTATGATATTGAGGACGCCCTAGATCCCCATAGCTCTAGTGGTTAGCAATATCACTCCTTCCATCATAAACTTCATCCGTTGGAGTGTTTTTCCACTTCCAGGTACGGGTTAGAAGAACCCGTAGGTTTTTGGTGGTGGAGATTACTCCGAGGGAAGATGTTTATGATGGAAGGAGTGATATTGCTAACCACTAGAGCTATGGAAGCGTGGTGGGCCCATAACCTGATCAAACAGGAGAAATATGAATATATATATCCTGTTTTGTGACTGTAAAAATGCAGGTGTGCTGGCTCTTGGAATACTAAAGTCAGATAAAATAATAAGATGTTCTGGCTAAGTGTTTCGGGAGCCCGTGACACATTGACACAGACAACACTGCAAGTGACATCCAGGCGAGGGGTGACACTAAGGGTGCACCACTGCTCCCCCCTAGGGGAGGGAAAGTCAGCACCCCCGTGAGATGACTACTATTAGTTCTTTAAACAGACAGGCGGTGTTCCTTTTGGCATTTCTCCACCACTTGCTGTAGTTTTGGTCAGAGGATGTTGTTGAAATTCTCACCACTAGCGGGCAGCTTTACCGATTGAGACGAACATTTTTTATGGCAAGAGACCTTACAGTTCGCAGATATATCAAAGCTAAACCGACAGGCGGAATTCTTTTAGCATTCTCCATCACATGCAGACAGGCGAGATTTGTGGGAGCACCCACCACTAGCCGGCAGAGCATTAATTTTAGCAGACAGGAATTGGTCCTAGCAATCTCCGAGGCTTAGCAGTATTATTTTGCTAGCCTGTAAATTCATCTTGCCACCTGTGACTTTGACTAGCTTCCTGGAGTTTAACATCTTGACATTTATCTGTAAACTCTAGTAGCTAGGGTGGTGAGTGTCACTAGCTGGTCCACCTCAGATGAGGTGGTGTGCTGGAATTGACACTACGACTAGTTCGTACAGTCTAGTGTCATTCCTGTATGTCATCTTCGGTGGTCAGCCTGTGTCACTCATCTCGGGTATATATCGTTCTTATATCCGAGTTTAGTGATCCGTTGTTTCACCGTCGGCAGCGGGTCCCCACTGCCTGAGTTGCTGTTTCCAGCATATGTCGGGGAGCGAGATCTGGCGGAGACCAGTCACTATTTTCATATCCTTGTGGCAGTCCACCTAGTTGGCATGCATATACTAGTACTTTAGCATTCGGTTTAGAGGGTTAGCCGGAAGCGGGGATGGCGGCAGGTCGGCCCTTTGGTTGATGTTGTTTTGATCCGTGGACGGGGACCTCTCAGTTTGCATTAGCTACCTGTTTCAAATTCTTGTGCCACCTCAGCCGAGGTGGTGTGCTGAGATTCAGTAGTTCAGTACCACGTATGACGTATGACAGTGACAGTGACAATACAGTGACTTCCTACCTGTACTCAGTAGTTCGACTTCGGTAGCTTAGACTGTGACACCCGATATGATTGCCTAGTGACGGCCTCAGAGCTTAGATAGCCTGAGAGTCGTGTATTCATTCTATCTTTTGATATACCCGATTGCCTCGCTCAAACCCTACGGCGTTCAACGTTTTCACTGTGTCACTAGGACATTCTAGTAGGATATTTCCTGGGTTGCCTCTTCGTCACTTCGGACACCCCAGCATTATTTTCACTCATTGAAGTCAATCCAGTATCTGGCCCAGATGGTTCCTTCGGTTGTACTTGAACAGTCTCCACCACAGAGGCTGGAGCATCCTCAGATATGGCCTCAGACTTCTGCTCGGTGATAGGCTGATCCTCTGGCTGAACGGGTGAGGTCGGGGAGGTGCCCTTTGGCACCCAGATAAGTTCACCCTTATCATCCATGATCAACTGCAGTCCCAGTCTCTTCAACTTTCGAGCTTCAGCTTGTTCTTCAGCATCGTCAGCTACCAAGTCATCGAACTCGCTGACGTCATCCTCGGTGTCATCATATTCAGGCGAGGCAGGCTCCCATTTCGGACTGGCAGTATCCATGTCATGCTTACTGTCCGTGACACCCGCGTCATCATTGTCATCCGAATCTGGTAGCTTCTCCTTACTCCAGGTCACAGCACCTGCACCCGAATCGTCACTGTTCGTAGGCGTCGATTGTACAGACTTACGCCCCTTGTATGGAATTCCGCGATACTCATACTCGTCAGTCACACTCGTCTGATTCCAGTACGCAACGCTGAGCGGTAATGAAAATGGCGCTACCGGCGCCTTCACTAGAGTGGCGTCTTCCAGAAACCAGCCACCGCCCCTATTACGCTCCCAGCGGCGTAGCGCTCCAGAAGGGTGGACGATAATATGCTGCCAGCTATAATCGAGCCCAGGCTTTCGCTCCCCATAGTATGAAGTCAATGGCTCGGGAGTCCCCTTCCGAGCCCATTGCCATTTCACTGCCCCATTGCGCATAAATACAATATGCCAATCGAATGGCTTGACATGGCCAGTGTTCCCTGGCACACTGCGCGGCAATCGAACTTCGTGTTGTTTAGTTCCTCCACCCCGGGATCCGGGTGCTGGCTGGGGGTAGGGGCGCGGTGGGCTGTGGGTGGGGACGATGGTCGTGGGGGCGCGTTCTGCTGCTGGTATGCAGCCAGCTGCGCCTGCATTTCCGCCATTTGACGCATCATGTCTTGCATCTGCGCGTTCCCGCCGGCCGTTTCCGCAAGGGCTCCTTGCCTTGCGTTTCCGCCGTTTTGACGGGCTAAGAGGCTTCATCTGGTGGCGAGGTGCCATCCTTCTACGTATCGATTTGCGTGTGTCAGATAGTTTAAACTCTGTTGACTGCTGTACGGTTATCTGATTCTGTGGTCCGGCAATCTTCGAAACTTTAAAGTTTCCTTCCGTACGGTTGGTGGCGGCGTCCTTGGGGCGACCACTGTATGGAACGTGTACGGATTGCGCGTGGCACCCGGTTTCCATGGGAATTGAATTGACGACCGTCGCACTATGTCCACACCTCGCGGTCATGGGACTGTCATGGCCTGCGATTTCAAATTTGCAGGTCTCAATATTTTTTTTTTAATTTCTAGTTCGTTTCAGAGTGCTCTCGATAGGGCATGCGGTTTTATGAATATAAGTTTTGCCGTGCGGCGAGTTGCCATCATCGTGGGTGCTTGGCCGAGTGGTCAAAGGTTGGTAAGCCGAACGCGTTACACGCGGTTGGTAAGGGGTTCAATTCCCCTTGGAGGCATGGGCATCCACGATACCCCTTGTGGTCTAGCGATATGAGGCGATTGCCGCCGACGACGCCGCTAGTCCACAAGGGGCGTCGTGGGTGCCCACCCACGCCTCCATGCCATTTTAAGTTTCAGTAACTCATGGAGACCGTCCGATTAAGACTGGGGGGTTCATCTGGACCGTCGATTGCACTGTCCGCTGGGAAACAATCCCACTGAGTGCCTGTTCTGGGGTAAATCGCAAGCAACGAGAGGGCGTCCATCCCCCCCTTTCAATTTCAACCTTTCAACCCACACCTTTATGCCATTTTGCGTTTTGGGTACCTGCTAAATATAGAGCAGTTCCTTCTACAGAATTAATCGCGCGTTCTATTTCAGGATATCGCATGAAAAAGGCCTGTTTTGAAGG
>LGRX02017918.1:0-10762 GCA_001247695.2 Cymbomonas tetramitiformis
TAACAAGCACTGAATTTCATCCGTCCTTGCAAGCATTTCTGGTTATGTGACACACCTGCCCTACGGTACCCCCTTAACTACCCTAGCTAAACCAATAATCACAATTGAAATCAGCAAAGGAGGGTAACTGAAATCAGCAAGAGCTAATCTGAGAAGGGTATTCTAGCACACTACAACACTACGCACTACAATATGAATGCGAAGAAATCATTTCAGCTAATTGAGCTTGATACCTGCCACCGCAGAACCACAATATTGAAAGCACCAAAAACTATCAACTCAACTCAAAACGAAAGCACACTTGAGGGCGGGGGGAGGGAGTAAACTCCTTCTCAAACTATCAAAAACTTGTGAGGCCGAACTCACGGTGAGTTCGAAACCTTATTCCTCCGCTACGGTCTGTCACATAACCAGAGTTATGTGACACAACACCTCTCGTTCCACTCGCTGTCCTGTGACACATAACATCCAGTTATGTGACACACCTGCCCTACGGTACCCCCTTAACTACCCTAGCTAAACCAATAATCACAATTGAAATCAGCAAGAGCTAATCTGAGACAAAACAAAGATCCGAAGGCGTCCGATCACGCGAAAGCAAGACAATTCGAAGCATTCAACAATTGTGCCTCACGTAACAATCTGCACACGATCAGGACTTACTCGCCCTCTCTCGATCAGCCTCATCGAGGCTTTCTCTCCATAATACACAAATTGTTTTACTCTACATCTCATTGGCGTTAAGCCACTTCCTTATGGCCATTAAGCCCTTCTCTTTTTCGGCGTTAAGCCTACTTCTCTAAGTGGCAATACGCCAATCTTTGCGAGAACATTTCCTTTTGGTCAAAAGTTTCTCCCACCCTTTCCTTTTCCTTTCGCATTTTGCGGACAAGCTGGCGAGATATGGTAAGGTGACCCACATGTGAAACACAATCTACCTTGAACATTCTCGCTCTGGCCAACATTGTTCGAGTAGCTGCGACCGGAGGCGCCCCTCCCTCCATAGGACTGTGTCGCCTTTACGTTCCTTTCTGCCACTACTTTCCTACTCTTTTTCAGTCTCTTCTCCTGATCTTCAGTAACTACGATTGAGTCTCCCTCGAGTTCTACCGCGACAGGCCAGCCATCGGTGAACGCAATATGAACCAATTGTGCCTGCTCTTCTGCCCAGGCCATTCCTTCTTCCAAAGCTGATGCTGCCTGCTTGAAATTTGCGAGCTCTTCTTCTGAAACTCTTCCTGCAAAACTTGGCTCTTCGATCACCGCTTTAAGCGCGCGATTCACCTCAAAGAAAACGGAATCAGCCTTGTCTAGATTCTCAAACTGTCGTTTACACGAAAGATCTTCGTGCCTTGCTCCCCCTGCCTTTGTGTGGACGAATCCCCCAGAGGTCCAGGACGCTGGCCGCTGCAAGCTGCGCTTCTGCGGCTTTTGAGACACAGCCTGCAAAACTGCTTTTCCATCATTCGCTACCGATCTGTTTCTCTGCTCCTCTACCAGCGCTTTCAAGTGATCCTGAACATTCTTGTCAACTTCGGACAAAACAGGGATCAACTGATCCAACTTCAGCTTGTAGGACGCGTAAACGTCCGAAGCTTTGACCTTGGCGATCCTTTCTGCTAACTCAACGTCTGAAAATTCGTCCATAATTGCTGAACGCTGAATATACCTCGTAAAATAAATTAACAGTAACAGTAAACTCCTTCTCAAACTATCAAAAACTTGTGAGGCCGAACTCACGGTGAGTTCGAAACCTTATTCCTCCGCTACGGTCTGTCACATAACCAGAGTTATGTGACACAGCACCTCTCGTTCCACTCGCTGTCCTGTGACACATAACATCCAGTTTTGGCAAGAATGAGGACCTAATTTATATATGCAAAATTATTCCAAAATTTTTATAGGGAATACGTAAACGTACAGGTGGGGAAAAAATAATCCCCAATCTTCGTGAACGAACGTATAAACTAAAACTTTGTAAACAACCCAATACCCCCAACTCACCCCCCCACCCCCCACCCTCCCCCTCCCCTCCCCCCACCCCCCCCCACTCCCCCTCCCCCACCCTCCCCTCCCCCACCTCCCCCCCACCCTCCCCCCTCCCCCACCCTCCCCCACCCTCCCCCCTCCCCCCACCTCCTCCTCTCCCTGCCCCTCCCTCCCCACCCCCCCCACGACCCTCCCCTCCCTCCCCCCTACTCGTGGAAATGTGAAATTTGGCGCCGCATTAATTTTGTTTTTTTAGCATTTTCGTTGGAGCGTAGTTTTGGTTAAAGTCGCGATTGGATTCACCTTTTAGATGAGATGGGGTACGCATTTTCCACCAACGGTGTCAATTTAAGGACTATGTGATAGGCCCATTAATGATTTGCATGCCTCGAAAACCTACATGTTATTATTGTCCAAATTACAGGTGTCTTTCGGGCTGAGTAGATAGGGGGGGTAACCGGACCAGACCCCCCCCCCGCTCCTGAATTATACTATTAACGCAGTCATTCATGGTGACCTTACTCATTTCTACCGCACACTGGGTACGTTTTAATTTTTATTTACAATACACTCGGGCTTCAATTCATATAATATGGATACAGCATACAGTGACACAGTTCTCTATTTATGGTTTGTATTGAGTAGCAGCCGGCAGAAATGCTATAAAACGAATGATTAGGCTACTACTTTTATGTCCCGATCCGCCAACGATCGACCTTTGGTCTTAAAATAGAAAGATAGTGATTACTGATTTTAACGATGTCACAATGCATCCATATAAATATGAAAATCTAAGTTGGGGCAGACGCAAAGGATTTCTATGCCACGTGTCGATGGATAGCATTCACTGTTTCTGAATTCACGTTATATAAATCTCGGCCCATTTTGTTGCGCAATGTCTATTTATAAGATCGCTTCCGGCGCAAGGGTTATTGACAGCACACTGTTCAATGGTCACAACGGCATTGTTCACTGTTCACGACAGCGACAATTGAACGACTTGAGTGTAACGTTGCGTGCTTTTTTATATAAATCAAATAATCAATTTATTCCTGTTTATATTTTTCATTATCCACTGATGACCTGAATTATATTATTGACGCAGTGTGAAGTCATTTGTAAAATATGTGCCGTGTCACGTAGTCACATGGCTGATACAATGGCTTCAATTCATATAATATGGATACAGCATACGTAGTACAGCCTACGATTTGGGCGTCAAAAACGCAGTGTTAATTCGCACTGTTAAAGGGCTGAATTTTCTGAATCCGTTCAAGCAATCCTGGAATTGCCATGAATGAGGACCTAATTTATATATGCATTTTATACACAATGGCTTAAATTCATATAATATGGATACAGCATACGTAGTACAGCCTACGATTTGGGCGTCAAAAACGCAGTGTTAATTCGCACTGTTAAAGGGCTGAATTTTCTGAATCCGTTCAAGCAATCCTGGTATTGCCATGAATGAGAACCTAATTTATATATGCATTTTATACACAATGGCTTCAATTCATAGAATATCAATACAGCATACGTAGTACAGCCTACGATATGGGCGTCAAAAACGCACTGTTAATTCGCACTGTTAAAGGGCTGAATTTTTTCCCGATTTTTCAAAAGAGGGGGAATCTTCGATTTCATCTCCGATTTTTTCCCCAATTTACAATACACTCGGGCTTCAATTGAATACAGCATACGTTGTCGTGTACAGCCTACGATTTGGGCGTCAACCCTCTGCACTGTTAACAAGCACTGAATTTCATCCGTCCTTGCAAGCATTTCTGGTTTTGGCAAGAATGAGGACCTAATTTATATATGCAAAATTATTCCAAAATTTTAATTTGCAATACACTCGGGCTTCAATTGAATACAGCATACGTTGTCGTCTACAGCCTACGATTTGGGCGTCAACCCTCTGCACTGCTAACAAGCACTGAATTTTCCCCCGATTTTTCAAAAGAGGGGGAATTGTCAGGGTTATGACCGATGACATATGTGTCATACATGTCATACGTGTCATACCTGTCATACATGTCATACCATGTCATGTCATGTCATGTCATATATTATTATGACAGTCGGTCACAGTATGGTCGATCATGACTGTACAGGTCGAGTCGCGTCATACATTTATGACAATCGTCAGTACGGTCGACGATGACTGTACATGTCGCCAGATGATTATGTCATATCATCAGGCATCCCTGTCATCGAGAGTTCGTATGTCGAACTCGAAGATGGCAAAGCAAAGATACATCTTGGAAACAAACCAAGAACCATCTTTAGCTTTCAGCATGCGCGGAACTCGCATGTGCAGCATGAACGAACTAGTCGTTATTACCATGCTGGTCGTTCAACCTACGTCTCGGGTTCACAACCCAATGGCGGTACCATCTAAGATGATGGGTGACGTAGGTATAAAAGTGAGGAAGCGTTGTGCTTCAGCAGTATCTTCTCACAGAAGCCTGCACTCATCCCCGCTCATTACTTACGCGTGTGTTACCGTCCCATAACACAGCGCTTTATATCAATATACTGAGGGCTCGCTTATCTAGCCCTAACAGAATGGTATTCTCCGACTCGTCAAGGCGACGAACTGAGAACGCATAAAGTGTGCGTGCAGTAGTAGAGATATCGAATTTTGTGTGCGCAGGTTGCGGATCGCATATTTCAAACAGGCGTTGCAGTCGCACATATATCAACATATCTCGCATAATATCGACCGCTGCGGAATAAACAGCGAAATCAGTGCGCGAGGAGACATCGTCGCAATCGCATTTGTTCACATACACGCCGTCAGAGATAATAGCGCGAGAAGGTGTGCATACAGCATGCCGATCGCACATATGCGTTGACATCATTCGCAAAATTGTTCGAGATTCGACAAACTGACGCGCATATGCACAAATCGTCATCAGTGTATGTTTCGTATACAAAATGGCATTCGTATCACATGCCGTACATCTCTGCGACGAGATATCATCGCTATTCACAGCGCGCACATCAGCGATTCATCAAAGTCGCAATAAATCGCAGTTTGCAGTTTTTGATGCGTATACTGATCTCGTCATCGAAAAATCATCATTTCAAATGGTCGCAAAAATCACTTGTCGACGTGCGCATGATTATTTTGCTTGACAGTATATGTATACACCTGCTAGACGCATCATAACAGATGACGCGCGATGATGGTATACATAAATGCAGCATGTTACAATATCTGTGATTATCGCACATAAAAGATGATGCTCATTCACTATCAGATTCACATACAAGCTTGCAATCATGAGTGTGAACTGCATAAATGCTGTGTGAATAGCTTACACACACACACACGCTCAACATGACAGATCATTGAATAATCTGCAGCAACATCATAGTGTGTGCAAAAAGTCGAGTGTGTGGAGATAATAATACCTGCAGCAACACACACACACACACATACTTGTAGTATACACTATCATGAGTATATACTGAGTGCATGCAGCAGATGTGCATTTCACCACCTGTACATTATTATACTGAGCATCACTGTGATTGTGCATGCATTATTCATACAGCTTGATCACGATACCAGCTGTAATGTACATACCAGTTTGATCACGTTAACAACTGGGACACATGGCATCACATCACAATACATTATACAATGCACAAAGCATACTGCAGTGCATGTAAGCTATATTGGAACCCATGTAAGTGTAAGGTGCCTGAAGGTGATCTTAACACCATAATTAGCTCGACATGCTCTGACGAAGGATTTGGGATGAGCATGTTCGTTCTATGGTGGATCACTGAATGGAATGCTCACCGGAACTACATGTGAAATAAATCAAGCAACTCATTATTGTAAATGAGAGTATACAGGATTACAATAACCCCTAAGCTGATATATATATCATGCTAGATTTATTCAGTACATGGTATACAGATCATCCTGCATGATAAATCATCTTGGTGTATTGTAATACCAGAAGTCACCTACATACAAGTGTGTATAGTAAATAATTCACACACACACTTACAAGTACTAAATCAGCAAGTACCTACACAATGCACACACCACTGACATTACTATGTATAATGACATTCACTGACTCAGTAAGTGAAATGATCAACTATAATGTCAACTATGTGCATGATAATATAGATACCATCCGACAAACACATGTGCGTGTTGGATGTCAGTGATGGCGATAGCTAAGGTAAACAGGATAAAACTACATGCTGAAGGGCTGGATGGAGAATATCTCCAGACCCGAAGGCATTATACAATGCTCAAATAAGCAGTTGGTCACTGCTGAGCATTGTCCATTCGTCTCACATATCAGCTGGAGCAACTACAACAAGTACATTGCATTATGATAGTTGATTCAGAATGATCAGCTCAATTTGCATGTAATCACAGATCAGTTTTCACATGACTTCTGACAATAGTGTAAAGGACATTCACACACACATAAATGTGTTGTGTGAAGTTGCTGTAATTGTATCCAGCAAAGTCCAGATTTGTTCCAAATGAGATATATCACTTTGATAAATCTTAAGAGCACAGACCTATGCTCAAACAAATCATAGGTTGAGAAATATCACTAAAGTGAGTGTTTCCACTTAAGGTGATTAATATATACATAGTACATTTGCTGTGCATGGGTTTAAATCAGTAAAACCCAGAATGCTGTCAACTGTAAATGTTGATATACACCACAACTCACTTATTTGCTATGAAAAAATGTCATATGCAAAAGTGAAGTTCCTTGTAATGATTCTGTACTTACATTTCACATTTACACTGAAATATGTCACCACAGCAATATTTCAGACAGCTGAAAAAAGCAGTAAAATAGATGAAAAAGCTCCACGTTTAATTTCAAAATGAAAAATGTGTGCCTATTTTATGTAAGATTATGATTTTATACCTATTAAGGTATCAGAAAATAATAATGACACATGTCATATCAGTGTGACACCCTAAAATATTAGGTGTTGAATATATATGGGTAACGCTATTGCTATTAAGGGGCGTAACCGGTTGACCTAAGGTCCAACTGGTTGGAAGTGATTAGTGCAAATTGATTAACTGGTTGGGGTTAGCTAGTAAGTAAATAAGAAATTGATTAACTAGCTACAAAGGGTTAATTGCTTTTTTTGCACTAGTTAACTGGTGGTTTAACTGGTTACTGTATTGCCAAAATTGAGTATGTGGATAATGCGGCATTAAATGTTGCACATTCGAGGTCCAAATCGACCCATTCGGGTATACGTATTAGTTGTGCCAGATGGCATAATTACTGGCAACGCGAGGTACTTATTATTCCTATTACTAATGAAAACCTATTACATCTCAGTAATAGGCGAGCTCTTGCACAATAAGCGAAGTACATCTTTCGGGTAAGCTTAATCGAAACATTTCCACCCTCACCTCGAGGACCGCTTTTTGAAGCTGTCGATGCCGACAGTTTCTTCTTTGTACGCCCCATAGTATCTAAAGCCTTTTTTTAGCGCGATGTACCTATATCGAACGGACAGTTCTGCAAAATTTACGAACTCTACAAGTGCTTACTGTATATATAGATAAAGGCTTATGTTTCCAAGAGATACCAGATAGAGAAGACAACAACTGGCTTCGTGAAAACGCTCGACACTCGACTACGTGCTCATGACACTCATCTCGGCTCACGCGATCAGGTTGATGTCACTCGACTGTGACGAAAATAAAAAAATCTCGATTTTCCGATTTTCCGACCGATCGCAATGGGCAACATGGGTGATTAACTGGTAATTAATAAATTGTGAGGGGGGTCAGCTCGTTACTGCCACTAAGTAGTGATTCGATTAATAGAATTGATTAACTAGCTACAAACGGTTAGTTCGAATTGATTAACTAGCTAGGGTCAGTTAGTTAATAAAAATGAAATTGATTAACTAGCTAGTAACAATAACTGGTAGTAACTGGGTCTAACTAGTTAACTGGCCTAACTAGTTACGCCCCTTAATTGCTATGGCAATAAATCGCTCAAAATGCTGTACGTAAAACACATTTTGAAAATTTCGGATTGATTTTTTTGATAAAATGAATGTTTATATATCAAATATCAATCCCTGATTTATGCAGCATGTGTAACGCCCTGTAACAACCCTGAAATTAAATGTGTGTAACAGGGGTGTAACGTACCTCCTAAAAAACACTTTACGTTTATGTGGGTATTAAATGCAGTTTTGCTTAAAAATCTTTGCAAAAACGTTATACTGCTTATTTTTTACCTGTATTAGGGTTACTGATATCAAGTAACACCCTAAACACTGTATTGAGTAACAGGGCCACTGTAACTATATATGCCCAAAAATGCCAGTTTTATTTCGAAAAACTTCGTTTTTTGGCATTATTATATCATGCTAAATCATCATAGACATGATAATACTATGGGCAACAACCCTAAAACTGTAGGGCAACAACCCAAAAACTGCAGGGCTACAACCCAAGGACTGTAGGGCTGCAACCCTAAAACTGTAACAGCTGATTCCTATAAGGAATGCATGCTGAATGAGGTATTGGCAATTGACAACTGCCACTGTATCACACACTTCCTTGAGGGGGGAAGAAGGTGGATATATGTACATGCATAACCTCATCATAATATACAGATATACCATATATAACATAGGTATATATATATCTTCACACACTCAGTTAGCTGAAGAGATTTTGGTGTTGTGTTTTGTCTTTATTAGATGGCAGAAGCAGAAGATCCAGATATTCCACCCATCAATGCAGATCCGTCTACATGGTTCTTTGACATCTTAGGCTCATATGATGCATACAGTCGTTTCAAGATCCCGAAATGGCACGCTGGTTATGATAATACCCAGACCAGATTCGACAAGATAGGGTTCTTCGACAATATCAGCCGAATGAAGCCTGATATGAGCAGATATCGAGATCCTGAAAACGAGCCTCAGGAACCAGATGAAGAATATACTGCAGACAATCCTCCAATGATTTTCACAGATCCAGATACAGCACCAGCACCATCTCCATCCAGTTTGGTTCCCAAAGTGAAAATGGCACCACCAAACCAGTACAAATCAGGAATGGACGCAGAGGTTTGGTTGGAAACCGTGGATAGATACTTCCAATTCACGTATCCAGGAGTTCCAGATAAAGACTTGATCACAGTTTTCCTGACCTTCATACAGAATAATGATCGACACTATTTCCAGGTCGTGGCAAATCAACCAGATGCCACATTTGCAGGAATCAGAGGGATTTTCCTCAGACAGTTTGGTAACCCCCATAAAAGATCAGTGGCTAAAAAACACCTAATGTCACTGAAACAGGAAAACCAGACTTTTTCAGATTATCTACGCACATTCACTTCACTGGCTGCACTGGCAGCAGTTGAACTGGAAGATGTGTTGATAAAGGACAGATTCGTCAACAACGTAGATCCGGAACTTCGCAGACAGTTTCATTTACGATTCCTGACAGAGACAGAAAGGAATAATATGTCGTGGTCACTAACCACACAGATATTGCTCGACTTGAACTATGTTGTTCATTCGAAGCAATCAGAGACTCTTCATTATCGAGGGCAGAAGGAACAGTCATCTGGAGGGCCAGCCAAAAAGGATAAGGACAGAGGACGTGGCAATAAGCCATATGACAGATCCAAAAATCAGAATTGGAAACAGAATGACAGTCAGAAGTCCAATCAGAATAGGAATAAAGGAAAGGTGGGCTGCATCCTAAGGACTGTATGGCTAAATGCCTAAGGTGAGGGACTAAAGTGGACTCGGTTCCCCCCAATAACCTAAAAACACCATGAGGGACGCCTCAAATCGGTGTAAGAAGACTGGTACCAGCAAGAAGCGACAACAACAAAGACATCAAAGACATATACAAGGTATGCCCGTTGTGAGGTCACAACTCTCTTAAGAGGGGAGATCTGTCAGGGTTATGACCGATGACATATGTGTCATACATGTCATACGTGTCATACCTGTCATACATGTCATACCATGGCATGTCATGTCATGTCATATATTATTATGACAGTCGGTCGTGTCATATATTATTATGACAGTCGACAGTATGGTCGATCATGACTGTACAGGTCGAGTCGCGTCATACATTTATGACAATCGTCAGTACGGTCGACGATGACTGTACATGTCGCCAGATGATTATGTCATATCATCAGGCATCCCTGTCATCAAGAGTTCGTATGTCGAACTCTAAGATGGCAAAGCAAAGATACATCTTGGAAACAAACCAAGAACCATCTTTAGCTTTCAGCATGCGCGGAACTCGCATGTGCAGCATGAACGAACTAGTCGTTATTACCATGTTGGTCGTTCAACCTACGTCTCGGGTTCACAACCCAATGGCGGTACCATCTAAGATGATGGGTGACGTAGGTATAAAAGTGAGGAAGCGTTGTGCTTCAGCAGTATCTTCTCACAGAAGCCTGCACTCATCCCCGCTCATTACTTACGCGTGTGTTACCGTCCCATAACACAACGCTTTATATCAATATACTGAGGGCTCGCTTATCTAGCCCTAACAGGAATCTTCGATTTCATCTCCGATTTTTTCCCCAATATATGGATACAGCATACGTAGTACAGCCTACGATTTGGGCGTCAAAAACGCAGTGTTAATTTCGCACTGTTAAAGGGCTGAATTTTCTGAATCCGTTCAAGCAATCCTGGTATTGCCATGAATGAGGACCTAATTTATATAGGGGGTACGTAAACGTACAGGTGG
>LGRX02017923.1:0-12142 GCA_001247695.2 Cymbomonas tetramitiformis
GGTTGCATGATACAGATGCCTGGTTGCATGCTGCGTATGCCTGGTTGCATGCCACAGATGCCTGGTTGCATGCTACAGATGCCCGGTTGCATGCCACGGAGGCCAGGTTGCATGCTACAGATGTCAGGTTGCATGCTACAGATGTCAGGTTGCATGCTACAGAGGCCAGGTTGCATGCTACAGATGTCAGGTTGCATGCGACAGATGTCAGGTTGCATGCTACAGAGGCCAGGTTGCATGCGACAGATGTCAGGTTGCATGCGACAGAGGCCAGGTTGCATGCTACAGAGGCCAGGTTGCATGATACAGAGGCCAGGTTGCATGCGACAGAGGCCAGGTTGCATGCTACAGATGTCGGGTTGCATGCTACAGAGGCCCGGTTGCATGTCACGGAGGCCAGGTTGCATGCGACAGATGTCAGGTTGCATGCTACAGAGGCCAGGTTGCATGCCACAGAGGCCAGGTTGCATGCGACAGATGTCGGGTTGCATGCCACAGAGGCCAGGTTGCATGCGACAGAGGCCAGGTTGCATGCGACAGATGTCGGGTTGCATGCCACAGGGGCCAGGTTGCATGCGACAGAGGCCAGGTTGCATGCTACAAAGGCCAGGTTGCATGCTACAGAGGTCTGGTTGCATGCCACAGAGGCCAGGTTGCATGCAACAGAGACCAGGTTGCATGCTACATATGCCAGGTTGCATGCTGGTGACGGGTGGTTGCATGCTGCAAGGGCCTTGTTGCATGCCGGTCACAGCTGTATGAAGAAGTAATTGATGGCAAGGCAGATTTCAGGAGAAGATCTGCAATGACAATAATTATATTGAGGATCTGGTGGATTCCAGAAAGATCTGCAATGGCAATATCGTGATCTGCCTGATGATTGGTGGAGGAGTTCCAGAATCAGGCATATATGTGCACATGATTGGTCGATGGCAGATGTCAATACAGGAATCCTGCTAGTGATTGTTAGAGAGCAACATGTTGAAAGGGAAGCTTGGAAAAGTGGACCTCAGTTAGTGTTGATCAAGAGAAATGAATTAAGGAAGTTTTACATGTTAGGATTAGGCTGTATGCCAAGACTGATATAAGGATATAGATGTATTAGGTCTGAGACCAGACATTATATCAGAAAAGTGACTGTAATTCTAGGCTAGAAGCCAGAGTATGTCATGAAATAAAACAGTGGAATATAAGACTGTCAAGTTAATATTACACACCAAAAACAGCAGAAAACATAAAAAGAAAAGGAAGAAGATAAAAGAAAAGAAAGAAAAATAAAGAGATAAAGATGCATAAGTTATCAGGAGTGTGTGCCTGGTACAGAAGAGATCTCAGCGCAGTACGGCCCGTTCGACGTGGACGCGTGTTGTGACTCCATGGGCGTCAACCGCCAGGTGGACACCTATTGGACGGAGTGCCTCAAGCAGCAATGGCGGGGAAAGCACGTCTGGTGCAACCCCCCCTACACCAAGGATAGCAACCTCATTGAGAAGATCCTACGCCACTTTATGGCTGAGTGGCGCGCCGACCCAGAAAACACGTCGGCGATGTTCCTACTGCCGGACTATGACGCGTCCTGGCGCACCCTTATCCAGCCCAAGTACGGCCTGCACGTGGTCAAGGTGTTCGACCTCAAGAATGGAGTCGGGCCAGGACAAGTTCGCGGACAGGAGTGCGGAGATTCCGCCTCCCCCTGTGGTTCCAACTTTTCCCTTTCATGGTTTTGTGATGGGTTTTCAACCAGGAAGAGAGTGCCCCTTATTCAAGTTTGCTTTGTGTTTCGGTTGTTGTCATTACTCCGAGGGAATCATAGATGTAGGCTTCTATATGTTGTTCGTTTGTAATTCGGAGTGTTATGAGTCTCCAATGTTCACCATTGCTCACCCCGAAGTGAGTCCTCAGATGTTTGCCCAATGCTTTCCTGATGAGGTGTAAGAAGCTTGGTTCTCCAGTTTCCAGTTTTGAAAGGAGCTCGTCGTAGCCTATGGGGGGGATCGAGCTTTTGTCCTGTAGCCTGAGGGCCTCATCTAGCTGTTCAGAATCAATCCCTTCTCCGTTGTATCCTGTTTCTGCTTCAAGTCTGTTATTGTTTAAGGTTGATGACTCAGCGGGCTGTCCCCCTTTTCCCCTCATGACCTCTTTCCTAGTAAATGGCACTTCAGTCATATTGCTTCCAGTGTAGCTGCTCAGGTACCTCCGCCCGGTGGACATAGAGTCCCTCTCGACTGGCGTCCTCCAACAATACGATCTATATGGCAGCATAGCGCCACCTCTGGAGCTCATCGTTCTGGGTTCGAGCACCAAGTACTACCCGGTGGGGGATGGTCTTGGGGGAACTGGTAGGGTGTTCTCCCAGAATGCCGCTGCTCAAGAGTACGTGCGCTTGGGGGAGATGAGGAAGATGCTCAAGGCATCCAACACCAGGCGGCAGGGCCAAGATGCGCTCAATGCAGATGCGCAGCGTAGGCCACCACCGCCCAACAACTTGGCCAACTTCAGGCTCACCAAGCGAGCCCCTGCGCAGCCACCTGCTCCTGCCGCGGGAGCAGGACCGTCCCGGGCTGTCGCAGGGCCATCTCGCGCCAGGTCGAGCAGCCACTCGCCACCTCGTTCGTCGCAGAGTGCACGACCATCTCAAGCTGTCGCGGGGCCGTCTCGGGCCAGGCCCAGTGGCCATTCGCCATCTCGCTTCGCGCGCATGGCGTACGCTCGCACTCCGTCGCCTTCATCCAGCGGCCATGAGACCGAGGATTTGGTGTCGTCAGATCTTGACAGCAGCCCTCCCCGTAGGAGGTCGCCCTCCGCATCGCCTGCCATGACCAACGTTGGCTCATGGGCGAACTCTGTCCGTGTTCCGCGTGGCTCCCCGTCAATTTCTTCGGGAGGCCCACCTCCTACGCCTCCGAGTCCGCCGCGGGCGGGTCCTCTGCCTCGGGCTCCTGGGTGGGTGCCTCCATCCCCAACAGAGTCAGATTACGACGCTACACGACTGGCCACATCATCTGGTCGCTCGTTGTGCCAGTTCCTGTCCGTGGAGGAGGTGGAAGCCTTGAAGGATCGCCGCAACCTCACCGTCTTTATGATACGGTTTCGCGTAACGGACTATGATCAGTGCAGGCAACGGCGCATCATGTACCAGCTTGGCGTGTGCAACCAGGAGCGGGGTCTCAGGATGCGGAGGCGTCCAGGCATCACCAGCCAAGTCGAGAGGAAGCACAACAAGACCATCGCGTGTGGGAACAAGGGCTGGCGTCTCCCTCTTGGGGGACAGACTACGTCTTCCGGCCTCCTGGAGGCCATGACTTCAGCCTGGGCTGATTTGTCGCACCGTGACTCAGGGCACAGGTTACCGGGGGGTCATGCGCGGAACGTCGCGTTCGCGCTGTGCAAGTACGTGGAGTTTGAAGCGGCACATGTGCTGCGCTGCATGGCGCACCCGGGTGCCACGCCCGTGTACTACATCTTCTTGGAGGACGAGCGGTGTCTTTCTTGGCAAGCTGAGTTCACAAATGAGTACTTCGAGCGAGACGACCGGAAGTTCACTTCCTTGCAATGGGGGACCAGGCATTCGGCCGCGCCATGGTTGATGCCAGCTCTAGGGGCCTTGGAGGCGCTGCGTCTTCCGCCGCCGCCGCCGCCACCGCCCGCCCGTCAGGCTCACGTGGCCGAGCGACCCGAGCACATGGATACGGCTTCACGGAGGAATGTGCACGAGGTTCGAGATCCCCCTGCTCGTAGACAGCCAGGCGCGGGCGGCGCTGCACGCGCATCTGCCCCTTCTGTGGATCGCCATGGGGCCGCTACCCATGTCGTTCATGCACCAAGGGATTCCAGGATACCCGCTGGTCTCACGTCGCGGTGTCCTCCTTCTCCAGCTTCAATATGCAGCGCGGAGGCGCAGGCGTTTCAACGCCACACGGACGAACAGCGTGAGGCGCAGAGGCAGGCGCATTTTCAGCAGGGCTCCCCGGGCGCAGCGGGCGGGTGGCCCTGGTGAACGACCAGCGCTGTGGCCGTGGGCCGCCTGCACGGGCGGTCCACTTACGGCCAGGTGTCCTGCGAGCGTGTATCACGTTTGCAGGCAGTGCAGTGGTTTGGTGGTGGTTGGGACGCGGTCCCATTCCCGTGGTCGCCATATGGGCGATGTGGGAGGCAGTAGCCTGGCACCTGTCATGGTGCCCCTTTCAAGTTTGGTGGAGGCGTTTCGTGGCCTCGCTTTTGCACCAGCTGCCCGTATGGTGGTCGACTGCTCGACGTTACCCCCTTCGTGCATCTTATGACATCTGGGTCTCATGGGCCCTAGCCTGCGTTTGGTACGTTGGGCTCCTCATCTTGCGCGCCACAGGCGTCTATGCTGGCGTGCACCGCGTGCGTGCAGGGGATTGGGTGGTGATGCCCCTTCGGATGGTGGTCGTTTCCTTGGCGTGCTGGTCACAGTGTGTGATCGTCCTCCTCTTCATGGTCCTCGCCTGGCTTTGGGTTTGTGCCGACATCTACGCTGGAGACGTGGCATGCCACGGCTCCGGTCCCTTGCATTGCCCGCTTGACGCCGGTCACATTCAACATGGCCGTGGATGGACCGTTCCGACCCTGCGCTGGTCACAAGTCTTCTTGTTGGGCCGCGTGCACTTGCCCGCTTTGCCCGCCAGGTTGGACAAGCCTCGCTTCGCGGCGCGCTGGGCGCAACTACGACGCAATCTCCGCCTTCATCGCGTCGCGCAAGCCGCCTACGTGGCGCTTGTCCTTGCAGTCGTGAGCTTCACTGCTGCTGGTGGGAGTACTCGCTTAGCGCACGGGGGGTGGAGAGTCATGGCGTGCTTCTTCGCTTCGCACTCGCCGGCAGCCGCAGCGCATTTCAACCGAATTTTGCGATTTTTCTGCTTTTGTGCGGAATCTTGTGGGTCGCTGGCAAGATGACCGAGGGTGCGCCTACTTATGGTGTCACATCACCCACACGCAGCGCCTGGGGTTCGTCCCCCTGCACTTCTTGGGAGGCTCAGCAATCCTCAAGGCAATGGGAGCCTGGCTGGGTGGCCAATGTCGCGGAGCAGGATGAGGTCTTGCCGTACACCGTGCTGGACGAGCTTCAACCTCTGGGTGACACGACAGTGACCAAGGACGAGGCAGCGTGGCTCGACACTGAGCTCAATGCCACGTTTGGAGGACATCCTGACTTCAAGGAGGAACACTGGGAGGAGATGCGGAATGTCCTTCGCAGGTGCAAGACCACCTTTGCCAACAGTCCTCACGATCTGAAAGGCTACAAGGGTAAAGCGGAGCACAACACGTTCTCCATCCCTTTCGTAGACGAATCCAAGGCCGCCTACCAGAGACCTAGGAAGTACAGTCCGGGCGAGCAGGAAATCATCGATATTCATTGCAAGGAACTTTTGGAGTATGGCTTCATAGAGCCAGCAGCCAAGCATTGCAGGCATGCGAGCAACGTGGTCGTAGCTGGCAAGAAGGATCACGAGACTGGCCTGTGGACTCAGACGAGGTTCTGCGTGGACCTCAGGGGTGTCAATCGACACTCCCTCAAAGACAACACGCTGCCGCACCGACCAGAGGAGCTCTACCAGAAGGTGGCCAAGGCCAAGTTCAAGACCACGCTGGATGCCACCAAAGCTTTCCACCAGATTCCCATGGCTACGGAAGAGGACAGGAGCAAGACGGCGTTTTGGTGGAAGAATCAGTTGTACCAATACACCTCGATGCCTTTTGGTGCAGCTGGAGCTACTTCTGCGTTCTTAAGAATCATGGACTACGAGTTACGGCACTTGCAGCATTGCACGGTGGCGTACGTCGATGACGTAGTGGTCTATACGGATTCCACGCCTGAGCAGCATTTGAAGGACGTTGAGGACGTACTTCGCACCTTGGGGGACGCTGGCATCCGTCTGCATGCAGGCAAGAGTACCTTTGGTGCAGCCACGGTGGACTTTCTGGGCTATCGCATTGACCACAACTCCATTGGCGCGCAAGAAGCCAAATGCAAGGCCATACAAGAGCTTCCAAGCCCTCAGGACAAGACTGGGCTCCGCTCGATCTTGGGCATGATGAACTACTATAAGGGCCTGGTGGGTGAGCCAGGGGGGCCAAACTACTCTGAGATGGCCCGCCCTCTCAATGACCTGCTCAAGAAGGAGGTCACTGACATCAAGGCAGCCTGGGGGAAGGAGCAAGACCAAGCACTCCAAGAACTTAAGGATGCTCTCTGTTCTGGGAGGTGCCTGAGGCCTATCGATTACGACAGACCCCTCATATTGTACACTGATTGGAGCACCTATGGCATTGGCGCAGTGCTGGGCCAGAAGGACGATGATGGGAAGGAATACATCTGTATGGCAATCAGCCGATCTCTGAGTAAAACGGAGAGACAGTACGCCAGCTTCAAAGGGGAGATGCTCGCAGTGGTATGGGCAGTGCGCACACTGAGGCAGTACTTGCATGGAGTCCACTTAGGCGAAAGGCGCATTGCAGCGAATCTATCGGGCATTTCAGGCGATGCGCACATTTCGTGTGAAGCGCTCCTTTCAGGCAAACATGCCTTTCAGGCGACACGCGCCATCCTGGTGATGCGCGCCATTCTGGTGATGTGCGCCGTCTGGGCGAAACGCGCCTTTCAGCCGGTGTGCGTCGTTCAGGCGAGTCGATCGTTTCGGGCGATACGCGTGTTTCAGGCGACAGGCGCATACCAGCGAATCAAGCATTTCAGGCGACGCGCACATTTCGCGTGAAGCGCTCCTTTCAGGTGAACATGCCTTTCAAGCGAAACGCGCCATCCTGGTGATGCGCGCCATTCTGGTGATGTGCGCCGTCTGGGCGAAACGCGCCTTTCAGGGTGGAACGCGCCTTTCAGGGCAGAACGCGCCTTTGTCAGGCCTTTCATGTGAGGGCAGGAGTCAGGAGTCAGGAGTCAGGGAAATGGAGACAGGAGGTATAAGAGTGAGTAGGGAAGAGCGCGCTTGCGGAGTCGGCGAGTCACTGCTGCCGGTGGGCTGCGAGCTTGAGGGTGACGTGCGTTTGCTGTGGGTCGATACCCACCAGTGAAGTTGGTTTCGTGGACCTGCACACCAAGCCATACAGAGCCTTCATGTCATGCAGACCTGCACACACACAGACCTGCGCACACACACACACACACACAGCACACACACACACACACACCCACACACACAGCACACACACACACACACACACCCACACACACAGACACAGACAGCACACACAGACCTGCACACACACACACAGACCTGCACACACACAGACCTACACAGACCTTCATTCAGACCTGCACACCGAGCCATTCAGAGAGAGACTCTGTATGACTGGAAGGGCTGAAAGCAGGTGTCGCAGTTGGCATGGCACTTGAAAGGTCGCAGAGCTGCGCAAAGCTGGCGTCTCAGGCGCCATGGCTGCGAAGCACTGCACCCGTGCTGATGAGTCACAACAGAAGCACCCTCAACAAAAGTTGCTGACCCAATCTGCCACAAAGTTTGAAAGACCATGCCAGGCATGCACAAGCTGGCCTGAAGTGCACTGAGCCTATGGCTGCCGTGTCACTACGCGCGCGAGCCTGGTGCCATCACATAGGAGTTCACACACAAGTGAAAACAAAGGAGATCCGAGGAATAAATTTCAAAACCAACGAAGAGGTTCGGCACCCTATTAGGTGATACCGTTCCAGCAGAACAAAACAACACTTTGCAATTGGGCATTCACTCCAGGCCCGAGCTGGCGCGTCGCCAACCATGAATTCCCACAACCTGTCATACAGGCTCGTCGGGGACTCCACCGCTGCCAACGCCCACAAGGGTCGAATTCACAAATACAAACACAATGAAAACTGAAGGAAAAAACATCCGGTTGCAATGCTGTCGAAAGGTTGCAGTCGGGTGTTTGGACTCGGGCTGGCGCGCCGTAAGCCGTGAATTCCCACAACCTGTCACACAGGTCCGTTCGGGGAATTCAACGTTGCCACAGCCTGCGCAGGTCGAATTAACAAAGGTTAACATCATACAAACTGAGGGAAAAACATGGGTGCGGCTACAACCTCGTCAAACAGCAAAAGTCAGGTGTCACGGCTCGAGTTGGCGCGGCTACGGTTGTGCATTCCCAAACGCCGGTCACATATGCCGGTTTGAGCATATTCGGCAAGCAAGCCCTGCGAGGTTCGAATTCGCATAGCAAATGGTACAAAATATGGCACAAAAAGGCCGGGCGCATCGTGCACACGCGTGAATACCGCTGAGAGTGCCTGAGACGGTTTGCCGTCGCGGGTGTGAATTTATGACAAACGCAGCTTCGGGCTATCTCGCCGCTAGGCGCTCAAAGGGAAAAATGCCCCTCTGTGGGAATTCGCGATCGTGTTGTGAATTCGTGAACGTTTTCGGACAGCAGAGGATCTCCAGCGCTGCGGAACTGCGACATGCGTTTCTACTGCTATGCCACGTAAAACATGCCAGGCGGCGACGCGCTTCAGCCGTGCCGGCTCGTAGATTCGCAAAACGGGCACGGGACTAACTTGTACTCGCAGACTGTAGATTCAGGCTCAGGTAAAAGCATGCAACGCAGAAAGGCAAGCGAGCAACACGGGGGCAATTCACAGATAAAACAAGTGCAACGGCACGACTTCGCACATACGTCAGAGTGGCGTGCCGGCACTCTGGGGATCCGAACCAGACTCTTACAAACTGCTAGTGACGAAGCTCTCATGTGGATTCGAAGCATATGTATGTATATATCACATTTATTACTAGGCCATAAGAGGCAAATATCACTGTCCCGCAGAATGGTTTTGAAAGCTTCGGATCTCCCTTTTCGAAAGCAGAGCTAGCTAAATACTCAAGCGAGCATAGTGAAAGTCCGTGAATGCCATTGTCGTTTCGGATGCCCTGTGACCATTGGTTCCCAGTGACAGCGGCGTTTGGTGTCGACGCGCGCTTGCGTTTGCCCTGTCATGCATTGCCGAGACGTCATGTGTGGTCGTGTCGTGATGTCACTTCGCGTGATGTCGTGCTCGACGCTCTGTGGTTCTCGCGGATCGGCACGGGCTGGTCGCGGCGACGTCGATGTAGCGCTTGGCGAGGCGTCGTGCATGATTTAAACTGGGAGGGCGATCTGAGCAGGAGGATGAACGTGATATGCTCCGGGCGCTCGAGCGGACAATGAACTGGGGTAGGACCGTGACTGAGGGGGGAATGACAATTACTGAAAAAGGGGGTCATGACTGGGGCGTTTGCTGTCGGCTGAGACGGGCGCGATGGGGGCAACTGGGGTGGGGTCTGACATGGGCTGCGGTAGCGTGACTGAATATGGGGGGTGTGACAGGCCTTTCAGGAGTGCCCGAGGGACCCCTTCTAAGCGTGTTCATAGTTGTGACAGACTCAGATTCTTCCAAGAGGAATGCCTCGCCATCTCTTAGCGATGATGAGCGGGCTGTCAGTTCTGACGAAAGTTTGGAGGAGAACTCTCCCTCCAAGGCTCCCTCCAAGGCTCCGTTTAAGAATAGGAAGTCTAGCGCGCATAAGAAAAAGACGAAAGATGTGAACGTTTGGGAGGATGTCTCCCTACATGAGACGCGCGATAGTGCAAAGCGGGATGGCATCGAGGCTGCCTTCACCAATCGGTTTGTTTACATCTATGGTGGCCCAAGAAGAGGTGGCGTCTATGCGTGTGTGGACCATGTCAATTGCCCTGCCAAGCTGCGCACTTGTGGCCCTCGACTTGGGCAGCCACTATGGCTAGTGCAAAGTTGGGGCGCGCACGCTGAAGCTGAGGTTGACTCCGACGACCTGAAGGGCATTCCAAAGGCATTTCTCGACGAGATTGATGGTTTGTTGCAAGGTGGGCTCACGCCCAAGTGTATCCACAACCAATTGCGGTTGAAGTATAGGAACGACAAGAAGAAGTTCAAGTTGATTCCAGATCGCAGGCAGATTGAGAACAGGAAGCGCAAGCACACGCGCACGCGCCTAGGAGATGTTAAGTTCGAAAACTCCGCTGACTTGACCGAGTTTACTGCTGCGCATTTGTTGCCTACTGATAAGGAGGAGGCCTTGAAACTCCCCAAGGACCAGCTCGTGGTTTTGCCTGGAGGAGTATTTTCTTTGGAGGATGGACATGGGTTCACCTTTAGCACTTTGGCCTTGCTGCAGAACGTGGTTAGCGCGAGGAAGGCTTGGGGGTCCGCCATTCCAGCGGAGACATATGGCACCTACAAGCTAGTATACAACGGGTGGCCGCTGCTGGCGTATGGAACCCACGACGTGCACTACGACAAGAAGACGAAGCGCATCGTGCACTCTTTCTTCCCCTTTTGTTTCAGTTGCTCGAAAAGCGAATCTGTCTTGTCGTTTTCAACCTTGTTTGACTCTTTCAAAGCGGCGGTTCAGCAGTTGTTCGACTTCGAGTTCAAGCCTGGCAATGTAAACTCGGATCGTTCAAACGAGATCAGGAACGCCTTTCAGGTATCGCACCCTGGCGTGAATTGGACGACATGCTGGCCGCATATCGCCCGCAAGCCGCATTCAGACTTCAAGAGTCACATGACCGATCGGAGCGATGAGTGGGCTGCAGCGATACACCAGGACTTCACTTGTCTGCATATGTGTCGTTCACAGCAAATGTTTGACGCATTGGTTCCTATCCTGCGGAAGGAGTGGGAACAGCATGGTGAGAAACGATTTTCGGAGTACGCATTCAAGGAGTATCTATCCTCGCCATACAATAGATGGTTCTACAGTGCCAGCAACACTCCAGGGGTATGTAGACGCATCGTCACAGCCGTTGGAGAGTTACAATGGGGACACAAAAAAGAACAAGCAGATGCACATGCGGGCACAACTGGATGAGTTCCTCACCACCTCCCTACCCAACCTGTTGTGGATCGACTCAGCTGACCTCACAGGTACCATTCACAGACATGTGCCAGCAGACTTGATCCCTGCGGAGTTGTTTGAGAAAGCACGTCAGTTTGTAGATGAAGATGTGTTAGAACATCCTGCGGGTAGTGGTGCCTTTTACCTGAATACGAAGGGACACCTGGGAAGAAAGATCAAGGCATGCCAAGTGGAGTTGTATGCCAAGGGAGTCTTGGGGACAGCCAAGATCGACAACCGCACCACGAGTGACAGATTTCAGACTAACTTCATGTCTCTTCACAAGGTGTACTTTGACCCCAGTTTCCAGTTAGAGGAGGGTGAGGAGGATGGCCTTTGGAGGTGTGACTGCAAGGGCTTCTGGCACGGTGTGGTCTGCTCCCACGTGCTGAAGGTTCGGAGCCTGAAGGGAGAGTTATCCCTAGAGGAGGCAACGGCACCGTTGCGCAAGAGGAAACCAGCTGGCAAGCGTGCTCGTGCAACCCCTGCTCTTGTCCGACAGCCGGAATCACCTGCTAAGAAGAAGTCCCGTAGCCAGCGGAGCCGAAAGTGAATGTAACTGTTTTGGTGTATCACTTAAAGAGTGTGTTGCGTGGGTCGGTATAAATATGTATGTTTTAAGTATTTTGCAATAATGGTTAGGAATACAAGCGGAATCATACCCCGCTAGGGAAGATACCAATGGGCATAATTAAAGTGACTTGTAGATGGGTCATGCATGTCTCGAACTATGTTGCATGATACGCCCCCCCCCGGGGCGTAAATTACGCGTAAATTACGTATTTCGGTCCTTGTGAGTTTTACGCGTAACACGTAACACGCCATAGGAATCTCACCCAAATATAGGCTGAAATTCAACCTATATATGAGCTGAAATTCAACCTATATATGAGGCTATATGTGAGCTGAAATTCAGCCTATATATGAGGCTATATATGAGCTGAAATTCAGCCTATATATCACCTGAATTTCAGCCTATATATGAGCTAAAATTCAGATATAGGCTGAAATTCAGCCTATATATGAGCTGAAATTCAGCCTATATGTGAGGCGACGTTCAAGCTGAAATTCAGCCTATATATCACCTGAAATTCAGCCTATATATGAGAGCTGAAATTCAGCCTATACATGAGCTGAAATTCGGCCTATATATGAGGCTATATATGAGGCTATAAAGGAGCTGAAATGCAGCCTATATATGTGCGTATATATGACGGCTGAAATTCAGCCTATATATGAGCTGAAATTCAGCCTATATGTGA